>BPTQ01000006.1:290688421-290854226 GCA_019973895.1 Chrysanthemum seticuspe
ATGCCTACTGGTAGAACTATTCCCTTAAGAAGTGGTCACACTGTAAATACGGCTAATACAGACACTAGTATTGCATCTATTCACAATGATTCCATTACCTCATTTTCTGATATGAATGCTTCTATTTCTGATGTGGGTGGTCCAACCATTGTAACTAACCAAATGGAACCCATTCTTGCATAGGGATCCCAATTATCCAGTTATCCATTCTTGTCTGTGTTCAACTGCAGATCGTTCAAATCGTTCTGTGGTACCTGGACTCAGGCTGTTCCAAGCATATGACTGGAGACCGGTCACGGCTCATGAACTTCGTGAGCAAATTCATCGGAACTGTTAGATTTGGTAATGATCATTTCGGTGCTATAATGGGTTATGAAGATTATGTAGTTGGTGATAGTGTCATCTCGAGAGTATATTACGTGGAAGGTTTAGGTCATAATCTGTTCTCTGTTGGTCAATTCTGTGATTCTGATCTAGAAGTAGCCTTCAGAAAACATACCTGCTTTGTTAGAGATCTTAACGGTAAGGAACTGTTGAAAGGAACTCGTGGCTCAAACCTTTACACCATCTCTATCGATGACATGATGAGGGCATCTCCAATCTGCTTGTTATCTAAGGCTTCAAAAACAAAGTCATGGTTATGGCATCGTCGTCTCAATCACTTGAACTTCGGCACCATCAACGATCTTTCCAGAAAGGACTTAGTTGTAGGTTTACCTAGACTAAAGTATGAAAAGGATCATCTTTGTTCAGCATGTCAATTGGGAAAAAGCAAGAAGTATGCGCATAAACCCAAACCTACTAACTCTGTCACAAAAGTTCTTCATATGATTCATATGGATTTATGTGGACCAATGAGGGTGCAGAATATCTTTGGGAAGAAATATGTGTTAGTTGTGGTTGATGATTACTCTAGATTCACCTGGGTCAAGTTCTTAAGGACAAAGGATGAAACTCCTGATATCATTATCAAACTCATCAAACAGCTGCAGGTTCGACTAAACAAGACTGTCAGAATTATCAGAACAGACAATGGAACTGAGTTTGTCAACAAACAACTTAGTGAATTCTATGAAAGCGTTGGAATCAGCCATCAAAGAAGTGTTCCACGAACCCCACAACAGAATGGTGTAGTTGAAAGACGAAATCGTACTCTAGTTGAAGCTGCTAGAACAATGCTGATCTACTCAAAGGTTCCAATGTTTCTCTGGGCTGAAGCAATCGCCACTGCATGCTACACACAAAATCGTTCCCTGATTCACACCATTCACGGAAAAACTCCATATGAACTTGTCCACAACAGAAAACCTAATCTATCTTTCCTTCGTGTGTTTGGTGCCTTGTGCTATCCAACTAATGAGGGTTAAGACTTGGGCAAACTTAGAGCTAAAGCTGACATTGGAGTATTTGTAGGATATGCACCAAACAAAAAGGGATACCGAATCTACAACAAAAGAACCCGAAACATCATGGAAACAATTCACGTTACGTTTGATGAGCTGACCGGTCAAATGGCTCCTGGACACTCCAGCTCACGACCCGCACTTCAAAACAGTCCCATTGGTTCATCCCTTGTTCCAAACTCCTCTCAAGAAACTCCATATGTACCTCCATCTGAAGATGATGTAAAGAAATTGTTTGATCCTATGTTTGATGAACTGTATGATTCAATTACTAATGAGGTACTGATTCCTACAACAGAGGATGCTCATATTCCTGTAAATGATGTCAATCCCTCGGTTTCAATATCATTAAGTCAAGAAGCGCCCGCTGCTGATCCTTCAGTCTCATCAACAAATCATCACTCTTCAACTATACATCATGGAAATGTTTCTGGCATCAATGATGAAGTTAATCCCTTTGCAACTCCTGAAGATGCTCCATTTGAAAACATATTTGCTACTCCTGAATCATCATCAGAACCATCTTCTTCAGGAGACATCGACTCTGCTACTTCAGTTCCTCAACAACTGCCACATGAACACCTCAGAAAATGGACTCACGATCACCCCTTAGACAACATCATTGGTAATCCCTCTCGTCCTGTATCAACTCGGAAACAACTTGCAACCGATGCCTTATGGTGTTTCTTCAACTCCGTACTATCTAAGATCGAACCAAAAGATGTTAAAACTGCTATGAATGAAGATAGCTGGTTCAATGCCTTGCAAGATGAAATTCATGAGTTTGATCGTCTTGATGTATGGGAACTAGTACCTGCTCCAGACTGTGCTATGATTATAGCTCTTAAATGGATATTCAAAGTAAAACTTGATGAGCATGGTGATGTGTTGAAGAACAAGGCTCGATTAGTTGCTAAAGGATATCGTCAAGAGGAGGGTATAGACTTTGAAGAATCTTTTGCTCCAGTTGCTCGAATCGAGGCAATCAGAATCTTTCTGGCTAATGCTGCTAGTAAGAACATGGTAGTTTATCAGATGGATATAAAGACGGCATTTCTGAACGGAGATCTTAAAGAAGTCGTCTACGTCAGCCAACCTGAAGGATTTGTGAATCAAGAGCATCCTACTCACGTTTATCGTTTGAAGAAGGCTCTTTACGGTTTAAAGCAAGCTCCAAGGGCATGGTATGATACACTGTCAAAGTTTCTTCTATCAACCGGATTCATCAAAGGAGCAGTTGATCCTACATTGTTCACCAGGAAGTCAGGTAGACATTTGATTCATGTTCAAATTTATGTTGATGATATTATTTTTGCCTCAACTGACCCAATGGAATGTGATCGTTTTTCAAATGAAATGAGTTCAAAGTTTCAAATGTCAATGATGGGACAAATGTCATTTTTCTTGGGATTACAAATTTCACAAAGTCCCGGAGGCATTTTCATAAATCAATCTAAATATGCAACAGAGATTTTAAAGAAATTTGGATTTGATTCATGTGACCCTGTTGACACCCCCATGATTGACCGAACCAAACTAGATGAGGACCTCTCAGGGATCATGATTGACCAAACGAAATATCGAAGTATGATTGGATCCCTGATGTATCTCACTGCTAGTAGACCAGACATATTGTTCTCTGTGTGCATGTGTGCTAGATACCAGGCTAAGCCTACTAAAAAGCACCTTGAAGCAGTTAAACGGGTCTTTCGGTATCTCCAAGGAACCATCAATATGGGACTATGGTACCTGAAAGACACCGGTATGTCACTAACGGCCTATGCAGATGCTGATCATGCAGGTTGTCAAGATACACGTCGAAGTACGTCGGGAGCTGCTCAGTTTTTGGGTGATAAGCTTGTAAGCTGGTCTTCAAAGAAGCAAATGAGTACTTCTATTTCCTCTACAGAGGCTGAATACATAGCCATGTCATCTTGTTGTGCTCAAATCTTATGGATGAGATCTCAATTATCTGACTATGGCTTTGAATTCAACAAAATCCCTCTGTACTGTGATAATAAAAGTGCTATTGCTCTCTCATGCAACAACGTTCAACACTCAGGAGCAAAGCATATCGACATTCGACATCATTTCATCAGGGAACAGGTGGAAAAAGGTGTGGTGGAACTATATTTTGTGAGGTCTGAATATCAGTTAGCAGAAAAGCTCTTCCAAGAGAACGTTTTGAGTTTATTCTTCCACGACTTGGTTTGAAAAGCCTTCAACCAGAAACTCTCAAACGTCTTCAGGAGGAAGACGAGGAGTAAAGGTCTATCTTCATCCATCTCTTGTAAATATTCATTTGAAAAACAAAATACAAAATTATAAAACCTTCAAAAATCAAATAGAAAAATAGAAAACTTTCAAAATCCATAAAAAAAATTGAAAAATCTTGAAAATCTTCAAAAAATTTTGTCATTTTGTCATGTCTTTCTCGATTTGATAATATCTACGGTCTTTGTGCTGTCATTCAAAGAATGACACGGGTCTTTAGATATTGTTCGAATTTTTATTTAAAAAAAAAAAAAAAAAAAAAAAAAAAAATTAAAAAATTAAAAAATAAAAAAATATTTTTGGGAGAAAGAGATAAAATGGTTTATTGTCATTTCAGGCAGTAACCCGCTTTTAAAGGAAAGAACAGAGCCATGTTTTAACATATTTTCAAATTCCATGCTCTGATTCTATAAACATTTATCTGCTGAAAACTAAATGCTTTGAAAAATAACTCGGTTTCTATTTTTGATAATCATCTGGACTTATTTGTCAAAATCTCTAACTCTCAATCAAAAACCTATGTCATTGATTGAGGGGGAGAATGATTTCAATTAAATTAAAAAGTTATTTGGCATTAAAATTGTTTTCAAAAGATATAAATGCATGTTTTTTTTCAATGGAGTGTAAAGTCTTAAAATCCGATCCTTATCAGTTCAAACGCTTTCACAATCAAGTCACAATTCTCCTTAAAAGCTTTCAAAATCAATTTAAATCTATACGAGATCACAAATCTCAAATGGTTTGATAATTGTGATCGGGGGAGAATGTGTGATTTAAATTGGATTTAAACTGATAATTAGGTAAATGGTTATAAAAGGATGTACATGCTGTCCTGCCCACATGTGACAAACGATTTCAAATTTTCAATGCACATGTTGAGGGGGAGCATCTATCTTAAGCCTATGATTTGAAACGTGATCATTTATCCCAATGTGCAGGTTCCCTCTAGTATGTGCAAAACTCTTTTCAAACCTCGAGGCACATATTGAGGGGGAGCAAAATTCATGGAAACCTCATCCTTCCCGGAAATGCTATACCCACTTGATCTGTTGAGGGAAGTGATGTTGATATCTTTTAGAAAATGGTAATCAAAAGAAGTTAATTCCTTCTCTTGCCTCCATGTGCAAAAACATTTTCAACACTTGATGCACATGTTGAGGGGGAGTTCTCGTTCTAAAATTATCAAAAACAATTCAGGTACAAAATGCTTTGATAATATATCACAAGTATCTGAATTGATTTTCAAATGGTTTTCAATTGGATCCAATGGGAGATGAACAATACCAAATAGACCGACCAACTCTACTTTATGTACGGTGATATAAGGATGATAAGGTTAGGTATGTGTTCCCATGATCCGCCAGAACCGGAGGGATCTACCCAGGGACAATCCACTAGTTAGTGTAGAAGTCCTTAGGTATGATGACAAAAGGAGAAAAATGAGATATGGGAAGAGTGCGGACTAAGACTGAGCTAGTACTGGAATAAACCCAACAAGTTTCTAGCTATGAAGTCTCGGTAAGCACTGAAGGGGTTGAAGAATTAAAAAGAATTGAATGAGAAAAAGGGTGAAAACAAATAGCCCTCCATTTATTCAACCTTAGGGCAGAAACCGGGTTCACTTCATATGCTACTGATGGTAACATCGGTATTGAAGACAAGACGTCATGGACCCAGTGACGCACTGCACTTCAACTTTCCAAACCACTCAAGTTCCTCTTAAAAGGACTTGTTTCACTCTCACGGGGAACCGACATTATCTATCGACTTTCTCTTACAGATTGTTGATATTGAAGAAGGAGACCCTCTCCCTAGTCTCCGGCATAGGATCCAAATATGCACAAATTGAGTCTAGAGCCACGAGATCATCAATAAATCTCATTAGGACACTTTCAATAAAGACTCTCTGTTTCACACAATGTGGAAAGAGAGATTATATCTTGAGTCCTACGCATTATCCTTGTGGTATTGCCAGAACATCTGAGTAATATGAATACATATTCACAATGAAGATGGAAAGCCTTCTGGAGCCAACATCAAACAAGCTCCTGGTAGGTGGCATGGGAGATCTATTATATAGATCAACCATGTGACAACTGAACAGAAACAATGGGGCGATTCAATCTCTTGAATCAATCCTGGTTCAGGTTATGGATTGACGGATACCTTTGAAAAACCGGTCTTTGTGCTTAAAAACTCTTTTCTTTAGCACATCGACTGTGTACTCATTTTTCAAACCAAAAGGTATTTTTATGATTGATAATTGATTTTCAATAAAACCTTCGTTGTATTGCAAAAACAATTTCTATTGAGCAATACACGATTGTTTTTCAAATCTCTTTTCATCAATCAGTGGACTTAAAATTCGCTGGTTCACTCACTCCGTGTTGTCTTCTTTGAGATGTTTCGGTTTGAGAACAGCTAGAACAGCTGCGAAACCCTGTCAAGGAAATTCTTCGGAATTATACCTGATCACAGGCAGTATTTGTACTGATCAACGGGGAACCGTGGGCCATGTACCTCAATTCAACGAAAGTGATCAAAGACACTTTCGTGCGATTTATTGCTAACTGTTGTATGCAGGTACACCTGACGTTTGCAGCTGATCAGAATGAAGCGGTCAATCCATAGCCGCATGCTCACTTAACACATTCATCTCAAAAGAAATCATGATTAGTGCATCAATGACTCTGATATTTTCACACCAAGCTTCTGCTACGCTGCTGCCAATATCATGAATCAACTAAAGCTTCCGCTACTCTGATGAGAAGATATCATGATCCAGAATGTGAGCATGTCGGTCCCAAAGTCACAACTTCACAAAATACCAACACCACAAAGGATGTGTCAGAGATTGTTGATAGCTGATGATCTCCAAAGATGGCTCAATCTTATCATCACGTGGATCTGTAAAAGACCTCCAGTTGGAATAACCAAACATGCAATGTGAAGAATCAATGACTACGAGCTCAGGAGCAAAGGACTACATCAAGAATGCAAGATCAATTGTTAAATGTAATATCTATTTGTATTCAATGTAATTTTGGTACATGATTGAGGTGACCTCCCTTAGGGGGAGATTGTTAGGAATTAGAAATTCCTGGTATTAAAGAGTCGGTCACCTCAAGTATATGTAATCGTTAGAAAGCTCGTAGTCATAGTTCTTTTAAGTTAAGTAGTAATTTAGTTAAGTAACACCGTGGAGGACGGACGGGTCTTTACCCACTGTATGCCTGATCCACAGCCCAAAGTGTGGCGAGTTATGTAAGACTATAAATACTCTCTACCTTCCAAGGTAGAGAGTTGGAGCTCATAATAATATCTTTCACTTTCTCTCACTAAGTTCCCTAAACCTCTAACTTTATCTCTCTAGAATTCCATCTATATGCTACTTTGTGTTATGGTTTTATGTGCATGTGAAAAGTTATATCTTACATTTCATACTTCCTAAGCAAACACACAAATAAATTAGCCGGACATGGAAAACATGCAAGCATACACACAAATAATCAAAGACATAATTGAATTAATGAAGTAAAGACTTATCTTGATGTAAGATAGGGTTTAAAACCCTAAAATACTGTACAAGACACCTTAGGTTCGGTTTTAGGTTTTTACTCCAAAGACTCTCCACATAAAGACTGAAAAATTCGGATTCTATATATAAGATTACAATTGCGACGGCGTCACCTTATGTTTAGTGACGCCGTCGTGTCGCCGTCATTAGGGTTTCGTCTTGGCCACGTTAACCTTGCGACGGCGTCACCTTATGTCCGTGACGCCGTCCTCTTCAGCTTCTGACGTCGTCTGGATTGCATCTAGGCCGTCTGAGTAGCGACGGCCTACTCTTCCACAACTAGACGTCGTCACTTGAAAATACGAGTTTTGGGTTCTGGATCGTCACAATAATTTTGGGACGGCTTTGCCATTAACACCTGACGCCGTCGCCTTCTACTTTCAGCAACTGTGAGTGTCTCGATTTTGACTTTGGCCATTTTCTTCATATATTCGCGCCTTTTCGTCCAAATAAGTGCCATTCCAGCATTTTGCCTTCACGAGACCTAAAAAGTGAAAAGGAACGATATTAAGCAATAACGGATACAAAAGTGATCAAATAAGGACTTAAACGACCCCTCAAAATGGTACCTTTTAAAACCTTATCAAATATCCCTACACTTATTATTTGCTTGTCCTCAAGCAAATGTGCTTTTAGCCAATTAATTTATAAGTTAGGGGTCATGAAGCATTAATTCAAAACGGTCCACAACACATATAAGCCCCGCAAAAGTCATAACAAGCACGGAAATTACATACTAGCACCTCACATGGGGTGTTTGGATACTCACATCTCTCTCGGGTGTATATATGAAATATAACAATATAGGAAATGGAAGATAAACACTCATTAACCGGTCCTAGTACATAGATTACCATAGGCTTGAGAATAGATCAAACCTCCATCGCTTTGGCGTAAGCACCTAGGAAAGACTATCAAAGAGGTCTTTTAAAGGGTTGTAATGTTAGGCTTACGGTAGGGAAATAAGGGTTTGGTGGGATAGGCTATTTAGTGGTGGCAAGTCAAAAATTTTTATGTTAACTGCATATGAAGAATGGCGTTGCTAAGCCAAGACTCGACACTCTAAACTCTACATAACTGAAATAAATAAACATAAATTTAAAGATAGATGTAGGATGGTAGCCCGTATGTTTTTTTTTTTTTTTTTTTTCATACACTTTTACTCTACCATCCTCCATGATAACATCAAAATACTAGGGATTTACAAGCATATCCCTACACTTGAGTTTTTATTACTCTAACACTAATTTGACCCGATTTGAAAAGATCAAAACACTTGGGGTACATTATTACGCAAACAAAGGGAATTTGAATTTAACGTTCCCTTCCCGTCATTTCATAAACTTTAACTTTTCCCATGAATCCCAATCATCCCAAAACTGTATACAAGGGATATGACTCGACTTAGCAACTTATGCAAGCAACTAGATAATTGAACTAAGGGTTTAGGGTGATAACAAACATTTGCACTAAAAGTGAGTGCATAAGGGGTAGGCTAAGGCGATTTGGGTGTATTTTTGGGGGTGGGGTGTAAACAATGCTCTTCATTGATATTCTGGAAAAACCGAAACATCACGAGAACCGCGAAAAGGATAGGCTCTTAGGGGTTAACTAGGGGTATCGTGTACTAAAGATCAGTACAACGCAAAGGGTGTGGGGGAATTACTCAACCGATGTGGAAGAAGTAATTATATTACGGGTATCAAACAAGGGTTATCCTAATGCCTCTTATCATTTAGTTATTCCTAACTACACAAGTGTAGCCTCACTTGCGATCTCGGAATGCATCACAAAACAAGTTCTAGAATCTAATATACTACCGGTTCACACTCTAAGCATTAAAGATGAATGCTTTAATTCCTACTAATCTAAGGGCGATCCTCACATTTTGGTGGAATTTGGGTGGTAAAGGGTTTTGTGCTAGTCATATAATTTCCTATCCATGAGACGCTTTTGTTAAGACTAATGGCCCACTTTTATATGTCATAAAAAATTTTAAATTTGGTGCCAAAATTACCCTAACCGACATTTTCTCATGGTTTATTACACAATCACAATTGGACAAAGCAAATAGTCAAGGATAAGTATAGTTTCAAAGTTCCCATTTTATTTTCCCTCCCTACACTTAAACTGAACATTGTCCCCAATGTTCCCCGAAAGTATCAAAGTTATGATAAAAGAAGGTAATTAAAAACGAAAGAAACTAATACTCCCCTGATTAGCTCGGTAGGATCCGTGTAAAGTGGTGGTTAAATCCTTTTCAAGAAGAATTATTGCGTGAAAAGCTCCTTCCAATCTTATGTAACTTCTTCTTGACAAACTAAACCTGCACACTTGAAGAAAACAAACGAAACCTTCGCGTAAAATCGGTGGTAATAATATATATAAGACTCGATTTAAACTAGGATATAATGCTTGTGGAATGGATGTTTACAGAATTTCTAAGAAAATTAAGACCTGGAAAATTCCAAAAATTTATAAGTAGCTCAGAAAACGAGAAAAAGTAATTTGATGTTTTTACTCCTTCCTGACGCCGTCAGGTTGCAATCCTGACGCCGTCAGGTTATCCTGACAAAAACTGGTCTGCGATTTTCTAGAAAAAAATTCTGGAAAATTTACATCTTTAGAATCTGGAAAAATTTCTGCAAAAACATTCATTATGACTCGATACAAGCATTTGACTCGAACAAACAAACATCAATATCTTTTAGTTAATTGTTATTCTCATGTTTACGTTTCTTTTGAAAACGTGTGTAATCCTCCCTACACTTATCCCTTATGTAAAATACCTTTATATGCAATTAAGACGAGGTTAAAAACAAAATAAAGCATTTTTACAAATTTAAACATGAGGATAAACGATTAATAAAAGATATATGACACTAACAAGCAAACAATTAAACATGGGTTGCCTCCCACGAAGCGCTTTTCTTTATTTAAGAGTCTTGTAGCTAGACTCATAGTCGTGCTCCTACGTTTTCTCATTACCGCCCTCTTGACGGTTTCTAATGGGGGATTCCATGTTGTAGAAGTGCCCTAAAATGCGCTTCTCTAAGAGTTCATCCTCTCCCTAATCGGTTCTATATTCCGGTCCTAGGCTCAAGCAATCCTTATAGAATCCGAAAATCTTAGCCATAACATAATCAACACCTTTTTCCCTATCCTCATCATTCCTATAATAGACCGATAGTTTAAGTTCCTTTTCATCATTAGAGAGTGATGAAAACTTCTCAATCTTAAACGGCATTTGGTAAGCTATGTCATCTGTCTCATTCTTGAATCGCACTACTCCTAACGAGGGGTCATAGGTCATCCCGATGCTTTCTATGAAAGGTTTTCCTAGAATAACATGGGACAAACTAGGGTCTATGGCCGTGCTAATATCATCCACAATTATGAAGTCCGTAGGAAACGTGAAACTACCTACATAAACGGGCAATCCCTTAACTCTACCAAGAAAATTGCAACTAACATTAGGATCATTGGGGTCTTGCCTAGTTGGAATAGGCTTCTTCAATATCCAATTGTAGTAGGTGCTAGTCATTATGTTGATTGGGGACTTGCGATCAATGTAAGCTTTTGCCACAAAAAGGTGTCCTATGACACATGGTATGTTAAGATTCCAAGGGTTCCCGAACTTGATTCGAGGACTTTTCCTAACATACATGTGACGGAGGTCACGCACTAAGTGAGGGTGGCGAGATAGTTCTTCTTCCGTAGGAAATTTGTTGAAATAGTCAATGTCTACTTCATCTACTTCCTCGGGTATTTCCTCATCCACAAGTGTATAGTCCTCTTCGTCATTTGTTTCATCAGGTTCAACTAAGGCGATGGTATTGACGAATTGGACATGCTTTAGCTTGCTTGGATCCTTAATCTCTATGCCTGAAGGCTCGGGAGTTGAGATAGCACTAACCTTCTTATCACTATTAGCTATGGCTTTCAAAAGGTTGTCTATTTTCCTATCCATCTCAGCTTGTTGATTGTTAAAGCGGTCCGAGAGCTTAGCCATTTGGGTTTCATGGGATGCAACTAGGTTTTGCAACATCCCTTCAATGTTTTGTTGGTTAGGACCGTTAGGTGGGGGCCATGAGAAATCATTAGAAGTGAATTCTTTGGTTTGTCCCCAATAGAAGTCGGGCTTGTTTTTCCATGCTTCACGGGTTTCATTGAAATTCCTAGGTCCAGGTGTTGTAGGGAATCTTCCTCCCGCTCCATTAATACGCGAGGATACGTAGTCAACAGAAGCGTGCTCGGGGGATCGGGTGCTATTGCGCGTGTTATGAGGATCACAAAACGGCTCACACGAGGAAGAAGCTTTGTTCACATGGTGTGAAGACTTAGGATTTTCGTAGGAACTCATGAGGAATTTAACTTGATCTTCAAGTTCGATCATCCTACGGTCGGGAGGAGGCAAGGAGATTGCCGTGACGGTTTTGGGCAGCTCACGGGGGTCATCCCAACTTTCGTTGTCATAGAGGGCGAGTTCCTTTATTATTTCCCATGATTCTTCTGCGGTGAGATCACTAAGTTTTCCACCGGCCGCTTGGTCTATGGATCGCTTAGTGGGGAAGTTGACATGATCATAAAAGATTTGGACTTGGAGCCAAAGATCAATGCCGTGATGAGGGACTTTATGAAGTAAGTCCTTGAATCGGGTCCATGCTTCGTAGAGAGATTCACCTTGACGTTGTTGGAACATCAAGATGTCATTCCTAAGCTTAGTGGTTCTCCCCGGTGGGAAAAATTGAGCAAGGAAGCGAGAAGTAAGATCATCCCAACTTGAGATGGAGCCGGCGGGAAGTCGCTCAAGCCAATTACTAGCTTGGTCCCGTAGAGAGAATTGGAAGAGACGCATGCGCGTGGTCTCCCGAGTAGTAGCATCAAGGTCGATGGAATCGACGATTTTGAGGAAATCCCTCAGATGCTGATTTGGATCTTCGGAACGAAGTCCATGGAATGCACATCCGTTTTGCACCAACCGGATGGTGTCGAATCGCAGGGCCATAGTTTGGGCTTGGTCGGGAAGCTCAATGGTGTTCCTATAGCCTAGGTGGCTTGGTCTCGAGTATTCACCAAGAGTACGGTCTCTTGGCGGGTCAATTGGTGGTATGTTGATGAATGGTAGTGGGTTATCACCTTCCATGATAAAAAGTGATGGGGTTACGAACAAAGGTTACGAAGAAGGGGGATAGACTAAGAGAAAGCTAAAAATGAGAAAAATTTACTTGATAGGAATCAAGCAAAGAACCTAAACGAGGTGGACTACTAACTAGCTATTCTATTCCCCGGTAGCGGCGCCAAAAACATGATAACGCTACACGCGTCGTTCGGGGTTAAGGAAACTTCCTTTTCTTCGAGCAAGTTTTATAACACCCTAGGCAGTGAACCTAATCGTTGTAGTGTAGTAATTAGGGTAAGCCACGGGTATTGATATCGTTCTCTAGGGGAATAGGAATGCTAGTAGGGAGTTACTACGCTAAGGTTAAGGTTGAGGAAGATTATTTTTTTATCTTTTTATATTTTATGAAAATGGAAAGGTACGAATCTCGGGTATTGGATTTGGGGGGGTTGGTATTTCTACCGATTACTCTACTATTATCTAATTATCTAAACTAAGGTTGTGGGAGTCTATTTCTAATTAATGTGTGCTCGTATGATAGTTTAAAGATGTGTTTACTTAGTTTGTATTACTCCTTAATTATCTCCTATTGATGGTTGAGTGTCACGTCTTATTCCTAGTTGCGTTGTGTGTCTAAAGTTGTAGGGTATGCGTTTCTCCCTAACTCTTCGAACTTACCAAAGGGTCTCGTCTACAAACCCACTAGGGATTATAAACTCCTACTCTAAGGCGCTCTTTGGATGGTTTAGCCTACAACTACTCAGGTAATTATATTCTAAGGTTCACAAAGATGAATCAAGCATTAAGTACACAACGAATGACCTATCGCATTACTAGATCATTAATCAACTAAGATAAGAAACAACCAATCAATATTCAATAATTAAGTTTCATACTTCCTAAGCAAACACACAAATAAATTAGCCGGACATGGAAAACATGCAAGCATACACACAAATAATCAAAGACATAATTGAATTAATGAAGTAAAGACTTATCTTGATGTAAGATAGGGTTTAAAACCCTAAAATACTGTACAAGACACCTTAGGTTCGGTTTTAGGTTTTTACTCCAAAGACTCTCCACACAAAGACTGAAAAATTCGGATTCTATATATAAGATTACAATTGCGACGGCGTCACCTTATGTTTAGTGACGCCGTCGTGTCGCCGTCATTAGGGTTTCGTCTTGGCCACGTTAACCTTGCGACGGCGTCACCTTATGTCCGTGACGCCGTCCTCTTCAGCTTCTGACGTCGTCTGGATTGCATCTAGGTCGTCTGAGTAGCGACGGCCTACTCTTCCACAACTAGACGTCGTCACTTGAAAATACGAGTTTTGGGTTCTGGATCGTCACAATAATTTTGGGACGGCGTCACCATTAACACCTGACGCCGTCGCCTTCTACTTTCAGCAACTGTGAGTGTCTCGATTTTGACTTTGGCCATTTTCTTCATATATTCGCGCCTTTTCGTCCAAATAAGTGCCATTCCAGCATTTTGCCTTCACGAGACCTAAAAAGTGAAAAGGAACGATATTAAGCAATAACGGATACAAAAGTGATCAAAGAAGGACTTAAACGACCCCTCAAAATGGTACCTTTTAAAACCGTATCACCTACCTTGTATGCACTCATCTTTAGTGCATTATTTTTATCATTACTAAACCTTTAGTTCAATTATCTAGTTACTCGCATAGTTGCTAAGTCGAATCATATCTTTTGTACATAGTTTTGGGACAATTGAGACTCATGGGTAAAAGTAATATTTTATGGAGTAACGAGAAAGAACGATAAATTCAGATTCCCTTTGTCTATGTAATTAAATACTCCAAGTGTTTTGATCTTTTCAAATCGGGTCAATTAATGTTAGAGAAATAAAAACTCAAGTGTAGGGATGCTCCTGTAAATCCCTTATATTTTGATGTTATCGTAGAGGATGGTAGAGTAAAAACGTATGAAAAAAATGAGGAAAAAAATGAGAAAAACATACGGGATACCATCCTACATCTATCTTTTTGTTTATATTTTTTTTGTTTTAAATTATCTAATGTTAGTGAGTCGAGTCTTAGCTTAGCAAAGCCACGCTTTACATGCTTGTAACATAAGATTTTTGACTTGCCACCACTAAATATTCTTTATCCATCAAAAACCTTTACTTCCGTACCCTAAGCCTAATGTTACAACCCTTGTAAAGACCTCTTAGATAGTTGTTCCTAGGTTCTTATGCCAAAGCGGTGGAGTTTTGATCTATTCTCAAGCTTATGGTAATCTATGTACTATGCCAAGTAATGAGTGTTTATCTTCCATTTGCATTCATATTATATTTCATATAAACCCGAGAGATGAGAGAATCCAAACACCACTTGTGAGGTGCTACTATATAATTTTCGTGCTTGTTATGACTATTGTGGTGCTTTTACTTGTGGTAAACTAGTTTAAACCAATGTTTCATACCCCCTAACTTATAAATTGATTGGTCAAAAGCACATTTGCTTGAGGACAAGAAAATACCAAGTGTAGGGATATTTGATAAGGATTTAAAACATACGATTTTAAGGGGTCATTTAAGTCCTACTTCGACACATTGTATATCCGTTACTGCTTAAAATAATTCCTTTTCACTTTTTAAGTCTTTTGGAAGCAAAATGCTGGAATGAAGCATATTTGGACGAAAAAGAGCAAAAACATGAAGAAAATGGCAAAGTCCATATCGATTGGAATCTAATTCTCTCTCCCCCATAGAGATAACCGGCCGCCCCCTCCATTCTTTTTCTGGCTATGAATCCGTCCTACCACGTCCTCTCTATCCATATTTGGGTATGCAATACGTTGGTTGGAATGCGTTTTTAATTTGGGGGTGGCAGCTGGTGTGATTTCTATTTATTTATCTATTCGTTATCTCCATGATATTGACCGTTTTTGTCTAAACCCTAACCTGTACTTACACTTTCAATCGATTATCCTAAAACATGTATTTAGGGTTTCGTTCTGGTTAGGGTTTCGTGTGGTTCGTTTATAGATCTGGTCTTTCACTTATGGCGGTTTGTTTTGAATCGCTCCTTATATATCTCTAACGACGTTTGGGCGCTTATTGCTATATCTTGATGGTTGTTGTGCTCGTACATCATGGCTGCACATGGGTGGTTGTCTAATCACCTGGTTTATCACTCTACGATCTCCTGGGCTCGTCTTTTATGCGGCTGCTTGTTGATTTATTTTCCTGGTTGTATTTTTATGCACGATGGAGATGGTTCTTTGGATGTAAACCGTTGTGGGGTTTGCTGCATGTGGTGGTTGGATGTTGGTATTGTCTGTGGGTTAAGGGAGAGGTGCAGGTCCATATGTCATATGGTATCCCATGTAGATCCGTGTTCATTGATTTTTCGTGCTTGCTATCGGATCTTGTGTACGTTAGGGTTTTTTTTAGCCCTAGTTTCAGTTTACACCACCGCTGTTGGTTCCATGTGGTGGTTACATTTGTAAGTTAGGGTTTGTTCAAAACCCTATTTTTCATCCATGGCTATTCTGGTTCGTGTTGGATTTCAATCTCTTCTGTTTTGCTAGAGGATGCTACTGATGTAATGAATCATGCTAGTGTTTGATTTGCGTAATCAGGCTATGCAGGTGCTATGGTCGTAGTTTTGGAAGTTAGAGTTGGTTGCAACTCTAGTATCATGTTTCAAGATCCGTGGCAGATTCTAACTTGGTACTCTTGTTGAGCCACTTTTACGAGTGGTCACTGATGGTTAGGAGCTGCTATTGTGGATGTGCATTGGTTTTATACATATTTGTTGGTTATTCTTATTGGTGTTCAGTTTTGCATCTCAACATACACCTTTGGAGCGAGTTTTAAGCTTGCTGCTCTATCCGTGGTTTTAGATTCCCTCACCAACCGTTGTGTGAAACTTGTGAACTGTATTTCAATTTGAGGACCGTGATATTGTATATTTGGACGAGCTAGAAGTTTAGACTACTATGGTGACTTGAAGATTCAAGTATTTCTACTTGTAGTGCATTTATTTTTATTCTTTTTATCGTTGTAGTCTGATGTTTAGTTATAAGTGTGGTCTGTCACGCTTATATTGTAAGTTATAGGAATGATGTTGCATTCCTATAGGTGAGTCTGTAAGTGTCCTAAGGGACTGAGATGAGGGATTCACCCTCATCCTTTGTACTTCAATGTTTTTGGCGTAATATATTTTACCGGGATGAATTAACCCTTTTACCCAAAAGAAGACACTCAAAGACTGATCATTACACCTGACGGCGTCAAAGGGCGACGCCGTCCCTTTATGAAGACTTGATCAAAAAGTGCACGCGACAGCTCAGCAGAATTTCTGGTCCTAAAGCCTGATGGTGTCACGCCTTATTCCTGGAAGGCGTCACTCATACTTTTTACACTAGACGCCCAAGATCCATAGTTCAGACGATGTCCTGCATAAATACTGATGGCGTCACACTTCTCAAGTGACGTCGTCCCATCGATGACTTGGCCCAGACGAAACCCTAATGACGGTGACCTGACTGTGTCGCCAGCAAAAGGCGACGCCGTTGCGATTGTAAATCTATATATAGAATTTGATTTTTCTATTTTTTAAGAGGTATAATTTTGGAGAGCAAACCGTAACTCAATTGTAGTCCGAATTGGACAGTATTCTAGGGTCCTATACCCTATTTTACACATCAAGATAAGTTTATTATTACAATTTATCATTATGTCTACCCCATGTGCAATTGATTGTGTGTATGCTTGCTTGTCTAACATGTCTAGCTAAATTACTTGTGTGCTTGCTTAGATCTATGAAACCTAGTTACTGATTGTCGTTAGGTTGACTCTTGTCTTAATTGATAGATGCTTAGGAGTGCAACTAGGATTTCGTTGTACTTATTGCGTGAGTGTGCTTTATTACAATAGGGTGCTTGGAGGAGATAGTTTTATACTTGTTGATCCCGTGAATTTTATAGGAGAGATACACTCATAGAACTAGGGAATACGCACCCCCTACGACTAATAGGAATACAACGCGTTTAGATAAAGGACGTGACAATTCAACCGACCAATAAAAGATAACTAGGGAGTAATAGTATCTAAGTGAACACATCTTTAATCACCATACGAGCACACCTCAAATAAGCATAAAACTACCTGTAGTAATTAGTTAATTAGATAATTATATAATGAGTAGAAGTAGAGAAATCGGTAGAAGTACCACCCCCAATCATATACCTCGAGACATTTACCTTTGCTTTCTAAAAAACCATAAAAAAGATAAAAAAAAAATAATCATCCTCAACCCCACCTTCTCGTCATAAATTTCTATAAAGTCACAAACCTTGGATCTAGAACACTTAGCTTGTAAACGTGTTAGTTGTCTTGGATGGTTCCAAAACAACAATGATAAACTTTGTTGTAGATACACAAAAGTATGCGGAATCTACTTGAATGCACTTAGAAGATTAAAGTAAACACAGTATAACACCAACAGCTTCAATATTATTAAGCAATAATACGAGTACTCTCCTATTACTAGGGTTTACAACCTTGAAGCTCTTCTTAAGACGGCTAGAATATGAGATGTGTGTTTAACCTAGCTAGGATCTCCTTTTATACACTAAGGAGATTCCTTACAGAGATAACTATGCACTAAGTATATCATATCTTCTATTGGAATAGAAGATATGCTGTTACAAACCATACCCGACATTCCTTATATAGAACAGTACAAACTTAATATTATCAGTACTAATATTTCTACTATCATTACTAACTAGTTAATACTTATCAAACAATGTTATCAGTACTAACTTTACTACTATAAGTATTAACTCCAAAAAGCGAATTTCCCAACAATCCTCCCCTAAACGGGTGATTGGGTTTCAGAATCACAAGTTTCTTCAGCCTTTGAGGATTCTTCCAAACTCACTTTCTGCTAGGTCTTCCAGCTTGGTCAAATATTTTTATCAGCAACTCCTTAGCCGTATCTACTGCATTACCCATCCTTAGCCTAGCTGTCAGCATTTCTAGAAGAGTTCCTAATGCAAGTGGATAGGTTCTTTCAAACAACATGTAGATATCTGTCCCACTGCATGTAGTAACCAAGTGCAGTCCACACGAATCAATCAGGGTCCAAGTCAGTGCTTCCTCACCAGGTTGATACTTCCATTGTTCTCCTGCTGGATCTGGTTCAAAGATATTCTGGAGTTCATAAAGTAGCTCCATATCTTTATCATTGTTTGGATCTCTGTTCTTGAACCTTTCTTTGACTAACTCCCATAACTTTAGTAAATCCTCCCTGTCAATATATGCAAACAGATCCTCCAGATACAAATAAGCACTTGTTCTTCCACCTGCTCTGTGAATCCTCTAATGCCTCTTTCCATCTTCAGTGTAGATATCCTAGTTGATAATGGGGTATCTGGTATTGATGGGCTCTGAATATAATGCATCTTTTGGGGATTCAATTAACATCATCTGATTGAGATCCTCTTCAGTTAGTCTACCTTCATCTTCAGATGCTTTCAATCTTTTGGGTGCAGTTGAAGAAGCTCCTTCTTCTAATGGTCTTTTGTAGCTTCCAATTGGTTATGATCTTTCAACTGTATCATCAGCTTGCATAGGCCTGAAGTTTAACATTCATCTTTGAACAGTATCAGCAAGCCTTTGAAGAGTTTCCCAAGCCAGTTGATTGAGCTGCTTCAAGGTTCTCCTTTCTTCACCTTGATATTTGATATACTTGCAAAGATACATCTTTGGCTGGCTTCTGTTAGGAGGT
This sequence comes from Chrysanthemum seticuspe, assembly GCA_019973895.1. Taxonomy (NCBI): domain Eukaryota; kingdom Viridiplantae; phylum Streptophyta; class Magnoliopsida; order Asterales; family Asteraceae; genus Chrysanthemum; species Chrysanthemum seticuspe. The sequence continues at coordinate 290,707,571 of BPTQ01000006.1, forward strand.
CTTGAGGTCTTTTCAATTTCCCTCTGATGTCTGAACTGACTTTGTCTTCTGGCCAAGATCTCATTGAACAATTTAGATACTTCATTAACACTTGTGGTCTGATCTTGTTGGTGCTTCTGTTGTACCTCCTGAGTTGCGTCTACCCTGGCTCTCATGTCATCCCATGTTTTCCAGTCTTCATCTAATTTAGCCATCTTTTTCTTTTCTTTCTCATCAGCATCCTTTTGCAACTCTTGCTCATCCCATTCAGCTGCAATTTTCCTTACTGCTTCTGCATTTAACCTTTCAATCTCAGCCATGGACAACTTCTTCTTCTTTGGTTCTTCTTCCAGAATCCCTTTGCCCTTGTATTTGGGATCTATCTTTGGAGCTGAGGAAGTTGGTGATGGTGGAGCACCTCCTTCTCTGATAGTGACTCCTTTTTCTTTGGGATTGGTTGCTGCTAATTTGGTTCTCTTTCTCAGATATAGAACAGGAGGCTTCTTGTAAGTTGGGGAGATAGGGACTGATTTCTTCAAGCTCTGAAGTCCCAAGACTGCATGTTTCTCTCCATCTTCTTCATCACCGTCTTCATGTGAAGTGGTAGTGATGATGGTGGCCTCTGTTGTTGTGGCTTGTTGTAGTTCATCACCTACTTGAAAGATTAAGCTTACTACTGATTACAGAACACCAGGAGTACTAACCATAGTACTATCAGTACTAACTACAACACTATAAGTACTAACTGGGATAGTACTGATAGTGCATGTAGGAGTACTAAGCACTTTTTCTGCATGTTTGGTGATCTGTACTTCTTCTTCATCAAAAAAGGGCTCTGAAAAATTTGACCACCTTGCCACTGACCAAATTCTCTTCTACTCTGAATGTCAGAACTCCTCCCCTGTTTGGAAGAATCTTCTGTTGAGGTGCTAGAATCTATGAACTTGGCCTTCCTTTTGATTGATGTGGTAACTGGAGATGCTTTTGTAGTTGACTTGGATAGAAGCTGGACTTGATGTGCAAGCCTTTTCATCTTAAGAAGCATCTTGGTATGAACTTTGGGAGCAACTTTCTTGTGTTCATCTAGAGCAATCTCCAGTGTGTTAACTTTTCTGAATAGAAACCTGTACAAATCCATCATTTCATTAAGTGTCAAGTTGCCCTCACCACTTCCAGCTGTGTTACGTGCTGAGAGAGGTGGGTCACTAGGCATTTGAGATGCACTCCTCCTTTTAACCCTGTGCCTGGGTCTACTGTAACAATTCGCATTTTCGAGAATTTACTATTCACTTTTACAATTCACTTTCACTATTCATCCCATAAAATTTTTATTTCACATTCTTGTAGGATAAATTATTTTAGTAATGACCTGAGAGTTCGACAATCGTTAGATCATTTTCGCAAAAGTTATTAAGAAAACATCGTTTTTGTTGGAATCACTCCTAAACAGTATTTCAAGTATTTATATTTCATATGTAATAGGTAGCTTTATTATGGCCTTTATGTTTGTTTAAGGTCAAGCTTATGTAGAAGGCCCATAAGCTTGATCCAAGTCCAATAAGGAATAGGGAAGGAGAGGGAGTGTTGCCCTAGCTCCTTGCCTATATAAACTCTTGTAAACCCTCATTTGAGGGTTGGTTGTTCAAGTTTTCTTCTTTCACTCTCACTACGCCTAAACCGTATAATCATTGTGTGTGTTTGTGTTTGATACTTGTTCAATCGCCTTATCTCTTTCTCTTATAAGCTTGTGTTGTAAAACTAGTGACCTAACAGTGGTATCAATCGCCAAATAGTTGGGTGTACTTGTTTGTTTTTGAAGTTTTTTTGGTTTTGCATCTTACGCGTAGAGATAACGCATTCTTTGGTTATCTTAAAAACTCGTTTTTTACACTTTTTAATCCAAGATTCTTGTACTTTCAATGTTTTGAGGTGTTAAAATACTTGTTTTTGACAAAAAGTTTCAAACTTTACGCGTGGATTTACGTTTTTAAGCTTGTTTTTGTTCGAGGGTGTCGTTCTACGCGTAACCCGTTTAGCAGTTTTGGTACATCAAAATTCACACTTTTGTGTTCTTTTGGTACTATTGAAGCTATTCCATAACAAAAAACTCGTTTAGAAACACATTTGGGCAGAATCAAAGTTACGAGTAATCCTACGCATAACAAAACCCTAAAATTACGCGTAAGATTGTTCCTTTGTTTGATCTTCAATTTTCTGGTTTATTCCGTGTTTTCTTACTTGGATAAGTCTGAAAATACGTCGACTTGGGATATCTTTTGCACTGTGAAGTGTAAAAGATCATTTGGGCAAAAACCCTAAAATTACGCATAAGCATAAGCTTACGCGTAGAATCCCTACGCATAAGATTCACTTTACGCGTAAACTACGGTCTACGCATAAGGTAATCCTACGCCTACGTTTCTACGCCTAACTTTTGTCTACGCTTAACTTTAGTGTTTTCCCTACTTACGCGTAAGCTAAAACCTACGCGTAACTCCTCATTGTTACGCGCAACTTTTGGTGTTTTTACGCATAAGTGCTACTTAGTTCTTGTTTGTTCTACGCCTAAGGACACTTCATCAACAAAGGTTCATTCGACTACAAAGATCCAATCTTACCACACAAGTTTATCATCATGTCTCAACCACCATACTCTAATTATTTCCCTCACACTTATAATAATCAACAACAAGCTATTTATCAACAACAATTTAATCAGCAACATACTCCACAACTTGGTGCAATTCCACAACCACAAATGGTTCAACCACCACCAAGTCTTCAAGCTCTACCCTACACAAACGATTTCAATCAACATCCATCACGAAGCACTATGAAGGAACCCACTTGGTTTGCAAAGATGTGTGAAGCTTTAAGCAGCCAACAATCAATTCATGAAGCTGGATCACTTGATAGACCTCCAATGCTCACTCCAGGAAACTACGATCAATGGGTGATAAGGTTCTTTAGGTTTTGTGATCTAAAGAAGCCACATGGAAAGTTCTTAAAGAAGGTTATCTTGGAAGGTCCATTTGAGATGCCTACTGTCATTGTACCCGGAGATCCAACTGCTGTTCCACCAAGAGATGAACAAACCAACATTGCTACTGTTGCAGATTTAAATCCTACAGAACTTCTACACTATGAAGCTGATGAACTTGCAATGGAATACATCCTCTTAGGATTACCAAACCCAATTCTTCGTAGTGTTGATGCTCAAAAGACTGCACAAAAAATGTGGGATCATATTCGTCTTCTTATGGAAGGATCTGTACTCAATCAGGAGGATTTGGAATCCAAAATTTACTTGGCTTATGAACACTTCATGATTGAACCTGGAGAGACACTAGAGTCCTATCATCATCGATTTTCAGATATCATCAATGATTTGGATAAACACAACATCATCATGCCAAGAATTGCAGTGAATACTAAGTTCCTGAGTAGTCTTGGTCCAGAATGGGAGAAGTATGTCATTTTTCTCCGTCAAGCGAAGAATATCCATCATTCTACTTATGGATTGTTGTACGATTACTTGAAGCCCCATGAAAAGGAAGTTGATCGGGAAAGGATTCTCCGTGCTCAAATTGCTAAACAATCACAACCGGACAATCAACAACTTGCCTTATATGCTCAACAGAATTATCCCTCTCAACCAGCAACTCAACCAACTGCTTCAAACACACCTTCACAGTCACAACCTCAACAAAATCAATTGGTTCCATACAGCAACAATGCTCAAGCATATGTCAGTGAAGCAACTGAGGAAACAGATCCGTTCGAAGCATTGCAACAAGGATTCGTGATGATTGCTAACGCTTTTGGCCGTTACACCAACAAATCCAACAATCGTATTCGTTCCTCATCTAACACACGGACTCAAGCTGTTGTGAACAATGGACGTGTTGAAGTTCAAAATCGTGATTATGGTCGTCAGATGGGCGGTGGTCAAGGGTTTAATGCTGTGGGTAGGAATAACAACAGAGCTCAAGTGGTGGAACAGGGAAATGCTCAGAATCGGTTAAATGGTATTCGATGCTACAACTGCAATGAGAAGGGACACCTGGCTAATGCATGCCCAAAGCCAAGGACTAGGGGCAGTGCTTATTTCAAAGAGGCTTTACTTTTGGCTCTTAAGGATGAAGCTGGTGGATCTCTCACAGACAAAGAACAGAGCTTTATGGCAGATGCAGACTCAGATGATGATATGGAGGACTTGCAGGCTAATGCAGCTGTTATGTTGATGGCTAATATGCATGAGCTACACATGAGTGATACAGGCCCAGTGTATGACACTGATGGCTTGTCTCAGGTACCCGAACAAACAATCATCATATCTGAACTAATATCTCCGCCAATATCTGAATCCGGCACGGATCAGACTGTTCAAAATGAGTCTTATTCATCTCTTTCTGATGATTTTCAAGTTAACCTTGTAGTTACATTTGACGATCAAGATGACCTTCTGGTTTCTTTTGATAATCAAATTGACTCCGTGGTCGTACTTGAGGATCTAAAGAATGATCATGATGAGACTCACGTTGAACAAGATGATCTGTTGCCTCATCCGGATTTTGCTCGGTTAATTCACGACTGTTGGGAATTATGTGAAAGTCTGGATTATGCTGATATTAATGCCGAAGTGTTTCTACTGAAGTGAAGTGGATTCTGCCGAAGACTTATTCTACTGAAGTATAATAGTGATTAGTTTGTTTCTGCGGAAGTGTCTATTCCGTATTTAGTTTATTTAGTGTGGATATACATGAGCTTTATTAGGAAGTGATTGTGTATATCTTATTTAGTTTTATGATTATACGTTTCTTGGGAAACGGTTTAGCGATATTGTTTAGGGTTCCTTATCTATAAAAGGAACACATTAGAAAGGTTTATGTACCGATTGGAGAATTCAGTTTTAGTTAATATAAAGATCCATAGAGGATCAAGAAGTTCTTAGTTATTTGTTACTTGTGTTTATATTCCGCTGATAAACATTAGTAGTAGAGATTGTCTTTTATTGTGCTTGTGATTACATAGGCATACATAACGATCCACGAGCTCAAGATCTATCAAGGTCTGTGTTTGTTTCAACAAGTGGTATCAGAGCCTCGTGAGAGTCTCTACGATACTAAGGACAAGCTTTTTCTAAACACCCATACAACCATAACAAAACATCATGCCTGGTTCAGATGCTGATACTGAACTCACCAACAACCAAAACTCCACCCATCTGCAACAACTAAGTCTGTCTAATAGCAATGCTAAGTTTCCTTACCTTAAAAGGGAGGAATATGATCTTTGGGCTATGAAGATGCAAAACTGGATCTCCAACATTGATTGGAATCTATGGCAGGTAATATTGAAGGGGAACAGTTTGAAGAGGACTACCACGGATGCTGCTGGTAATATGATGAATGTTCCTCCCAAAACTGCTGAAGAGTTGCTGGCAGTTCAGAGAGAAACAAAGGTAAGAACTATTCTTCTGCAAGCTATTCCTGAGGATCACTTGAGTGATTTTCACTTCATGCAAGATGCCAAGGATATCTGGTTAGCAATTAAGGCGAAGTTCGGTGGGAATGAGGAGTCTAGAAGACTGAAGAAGTCCATGCTAAGACAACAGTTTCAGGACTTTCAGATCTCTGAAGAGGAAGGAATTCACAAGGGCTATGATAAGTTTCACAAGATCTTAAGTCAGTTGAATCAGCTACAGGCAAAGCCGGATAATGATGACTGTAACTCTAAGTTTCTGAGGTCATTACCTCCATCCTGGCTACATGTAAGCATAGCTTTAAAAGCTAAAGGTGGTTTGGATATGATGACCTTTGATGAGCTGTATAACAAACTTAAAGCTCTTGAACATGATGTAAGAAGCCCTTTTCGATCATCTTCTACTGCTAGTCATACTGCATTTGTTGGAGCCTCTACTCCAAAGTCTAGCTATGGTCCAAGCCCATATCCATCATCATCTAATGCTGCTCCTTCAAGTTCTCACTCTAAATCAAGCAATATTCTGGAAGATGTACTTGGATCATTCTTTGCTGATTATGATCCTCAGCAAGATCTGGCTTATGAGGATTTTGATCAGGTGGACCCGCTTGACATGGAAGAGATGAAGCTGAAGTGGCAAGTGGCCATGATTTCCATGGATATCAAGAACTTTGAGCGCAAAGCTGGCAGAAGGTTTGGGTTCAAAGGACGTGATCCAGCAAGGTTTGACAAAAGGAAGGTTAAATGCTTCACATGCCAATAGATGGGTCACTTTTCCAGAGAATGCAAAGACAGGAAAGCTGGTGATGAGACAAGATACTCCACTTATCAGCAGTATCAGAAGGATGCAGGAAATTCAAAAGGATCAACTGCTTTGGTCACTCTTGATAGCAATGTGGACTGGAAGCAACATGAGGAGGATGACAATGATGGTTCTGAGAATGTTGGGTTGGTTGCAGGCTGTACTTCAGAGGATAGGCATGATCAGATTGCCTTGATGGGCATCTCTCAGGTACAAAACTGTTTGTTTGGTTGTAGTGAGCGTTATAATGAACTCAAACAAGCTTATGATATTATGGAACCAAAATATAATGAATGCTATGTGGAAGTAGAAGCTTATAAACAGGCTTTAAAAACACTAGAAAGACAAAAGGTTTGGTTTCAGAAGAATGAAATAGCTTATGATGAGAAAATAGGTGTTTTAGAAAGAGATCTCGAATGTGCTACAAATGAATTAAAATGGTCTGAGAAGTTAAGAGCAGATGTAGAGTCAGAAAATCTAGAGCTTAAGGAGAAACTTAAGGAGGAAATTGCTAGGAATAATGACTGGATGATGAATGGTAATATATTGGCTAGTCTCATTTATAGCAGTCAAGCTCCCAATTCTACAGTGGCTTTGGGTTTTAAGAAATATGTAGGCTTAGAAGCTAGGGATGACACACGTAGATCTACACCAGCAGGCCTAGCTAATTTTGTGAAAGAAGGTGACCTACATGCTGTACGTGGACCAATTAGAGGTAAGCATATGCCCATTGACCTTTCCACTCTTAAAGACTTTGATGGCTCACACCATCTGTATGGCAAAAAGTCAAGAGACTTGCCAGACCCTAATACTTCTACTAATGACTTTGTCTCTTGTGTTAACAGTGACAAGTCCTCCAAGCAAGGGTCTACAGAGTGTGATTCCAATGACAAGTCTGACCTTCCCAAGACTGACCTTCCCAAGCCTGCCCTTCCCAAGTCTTCACCCTTGCCTACACCCAAGTCTACCAATAAGCATGTCAGAGTTGCTGCCAAGGAAACAACTTCCAAGACAGTTGCCTCTGAAGACTTGCTTTTTAATACTTTGCATAATAATACTGTTAAAAACAATTCTTTTCATGATTTTGGTTTGAATACTTCTGCTTGTAAGAATACTTCTTTTGGGTTGAATAAATCTTCTCTTCAGAAGAAATGTTTTGTGTGTGGAAGTAAATATCATTTAATTAAGGATTGTGATTATCATGAGCAAAGAATGAGTAGGTGTAGTGATTCTAGGAAATCTAGACCAATGTGGACTAATGTGAATGAAATACCATCTTATGTTCCACAAAATACTAATTATAATACTCATTTTCATTGGAGAAGATCAAGTGGAAAACCATATGTTCAACCAACCAGTGAATATTTTAAAAATGGTTTTTGGCCTAAATATGTGGACCCTATGACTGATGGGAGAGGGTACTGGGATACTTCTGTCAAGACCTCAGCAGGTTGTTCTTGGAATAAACAGGGATCTAAGTTTCATTGGAAACCCAAGAACAATTGTGGATCTTATACTTCTACATGGCACAACTCCTATGATCCACAAGGCAGGTTCAAGTCAGCAATGACTTGAGCCTCCATAGTGTACTAATTCTCTGTATATTTTTTGTTGTTGTTGTTGTAGGATCATCCCCTTAAGCATAAAGATGTTGGAATTGTTGACAGTGGTTGTTCTAGAAGTATGTCAGGAAACAGGGACATGATGCTTAACTTTATACCTATTGAAGGTGGAGGTACTGTAACCTTTGGAGGAAGTGATGGACGAATTACAGGAAAAGGGACCATCAAAACACCTCAGCTGGACTTTGAGAATGTTTATTATGTCAAGGAACTTCAACACTTCAATCTGTTTTCAGTCTCACAAATCTGTGACACTAAGAACAAAGTACTCTTCACAGAGGATGAATGTCTTGTGCTGTCTAAAGACTTCAAACTCCCTGAAGATACTTCAATTCTACTGAAGGTTCCTCGCAGTCATAATCTTTACACATTCAACTTATCTAATGTCCAACCAGCAGGTGACTTAACATGTTTGGTGGCTAAAGCATCTGTGGATGAGTCCACTAAATGGCACAGAAGGATGGCCCATGTCAACTTCAAGACCATCAACCAGCTCTCTAAGTTGGGCCTCGTTCAAGGCCTTCCTGCCAAAGTTTTCACCAATGATCATAACTGTGTTGCATGCAACAAAGGAAAGCAGCACAGAGCCTCATACAAAGGTGTTCCTGTTACAGCAGTAACCATTATTTCTGAACCTCTTTAGTTGCTTCATATGGATCTGTTTGGTCCAACTAAAGTGAGAAGCATTGATCATAAATACTTTTGTCTGGTGATCACTGATGGATTTAGCAAATTTTGTTGGGTATTCTTTCTAAGGACCAAAGATGAAACATCTGAAATATTGAAAGACTTCATTACCCTTATTGAGAATCAGTTGAACAAAAAGGTGAAAGGAATTAGGTGTGATAATGGTACAGAGTTCAAGAATGCAATTCTAATAGAACTCTGCAGGTTAAAGGGAATCAAAAGGGACTATAGCACTCCAAGAACCCCTCAACAAAATGGGGTGGCAGAAAGAAAAAATAGAACCTTAATAGAGGCTGCAAGATCAATGCTAGCAGACTCTAAACTTCCTACCATGTTCTGGACTGAGGCTGTTGGTACAGCTTGTTATGTTCTGAATAGAGTGTCCATTACTAGACCACACCTTAAAACACCATATGAACTTCTTTTTGGAAAAGTTCCTGTTATTCATTACCTTAAACCGTTTGGCTGCCAAGTGACTATTTTGAATACCAGTGATCCTTTGGGCAAATTTGATGAGAAAGCTGATGATGGTTATATTGTGGGGTATTCTGCTCATAGTAAGGCATACAGAGTTTACAATGTATCTGCTAAGAAGATTGAGGAGACATTGAATCTGAGGTATCTTGAAGACAAGCCTAATGTTCAAGGACAGGGTCATGTTTGGTCATTTGATCTTGATTACTTGACTGATTACTTGGGTTATGCTAGACATATGGCTAACCAACATGAAGATTCTGAAGCATCTCCAACTACTAGTGCAGAAACTTTGGAAGCTCATTCTGACAGTGGGTCTGATGATGATGAACAACCCATTGTAGTGCCTTCCTTCTCTCCTAACAATTTTGTAGGTAACACTTCTAAAGCTTATACTTATGTGGGTGAAGATGAATTCTATTATGCTGAGGACCTTGCCAGACTGAAGAAACAAGAGTATGCAGCCACTTTAGATGCTGAGAGGAATGTTGAAGAAAGTTCAAATGAAGCACTCGGCAGAAAATCCAATTCTGCTGAAGGTAGTTCTGTTTCTCCTCACCTCTCCAATTCGGCTGAAAGACATGTTGACAATACTCCTATTTCTACTAAAGTGTCAACAGACCTTGGAGAACCTTATACAAGGTTTCCAAAGCCTTCAGATCTTGGTCATCATCAACCAAAAGCAGGCATCTTCAACACACCTTCCTATGATACTGACTTTGAACCTACCATGACTAATCTTGATTCCTCAATTGATGTCAACACCACCACTACTACAAGGATCAACAATGTGCATCCACAGTCTAATATTATTGGTGATCCTAATGCACCTGTTAGAACCAGAGGTACTGTGGCGCGTTCTAAATATGGACAGGTGGCTTTTGTCTCTTATGTCTCAAATCAGCAGAGAGACAATCACACAGACTATCAACATTGTCTGTTTGCTTGTTTTCTCTCACAAGTGGAACCAACCAGTGTTACTCAGGCTCTTGAAGACTCAAGTTGGCTTGAAGCAATGCAGGATGAGATGCAACAATTTCAAAATCAGCAGGTTTGGATATTGGTACCACTACCTGATGGTAAGTATGCTATTGGGATAAAATGGATTCTGAAGAATAAGAGAGATGCTTGAGGTGTTGTCATTAAAAACAAAGCCAGGTTAGTTGCACAGGGTTATAGACAAGAGGAGGGGATCGATTATGATGAAGTGTTTGCACCAGTGGCAAGAGTTGAGGCTATACGGATTTTCTTAGCTTATGCATCCTATATGGGCTTTATGGTCTATCAAATGGATGTTAAAGGAGCCTTCTTGTATGGTGAAATTGAAGAGGAGGTGTATGTCACTCAACCTAAAGGATTTGAAGATCCAGATCATCCTAATCATGTTTATAAGGTGGTCAAAGCTCTCTATGGACTACATCAGGCACCCAGAGCCTGGTATGCTAGGCTCTCTACATTTCTGCTGAAGCATGGTTACAGAAGAGGTGCAATAGATAAGACTCTTTTCCTAAAGAAGAATTCCACTGACATTATTCTTGTGCAAGTCTATGTGGATGACATTATCTTTGGATCCACAAAGGAAGCTTGGTGCAGGGAGTTTGAGGAGCTTATGAAGGGAGAGTTTCAGATGAGTGCCATGGGAGAGATGACTTTCTTTTTGGGTCTTCAAGTTCAGCAGAAACCTGATGGTATCTTTATCAGTCAGGACAAATATGTGAGGGACATCTTGAAGAAGTTTGGTATGGAGGGTGTAAGGACTGCCACTACACCTTATGAAGCTCCAAAGACTAAGACCAACAATGAAGCTGATCCACCTGTGAATGTTCATTTGTACAGGTCTATGATTGGGTCTTTGATGTATTTAACAGCTTCCAGGCCTGATATTACTTTTGCTGTGAGTGTTTGTTCGCGACATCAAGTTACTCCACTGACTTCCCATCTCAATGCTGTTAAGAAGATCTTTAAGTACCTGAAAGGCCAACCTTTTCTAGGTCTTTGGTACCCAAAAGAGTCTCCTTTTAAGTTGGAAGCTTATAGTGATAGTGACTATGCTGGTGCTAATCTGGATAGGAGGTCCACCACTGGAGGTTGCCAATTCCTTGGAAAGAGATTGATTTCTTGGAAATGCAAGAAACAAACTATTGTGGCTACCTCATCTACTGAAGCAGAGTATGTTGCTGCTGCAAATTGCTGTGGACAGGTTCTTTGGATTCAAAATCAGTTGTTGGATTATGGGTATAATTTCATGAACACAACAATTTTTATTGATAATCAAAGTACCATATGCATTGTTAAAAATCCAGTTTTTCACAGTCGAACAAAACATATTGAAATCAGGCACCATTTTATAAGAGATGCATATGATAAGAATTTGATAAATGTGGTCAAAATTCATACTGATGATAATGTGGCAGATTTGTTAACAAAGGCTTTTGAAGGACCAAGGTTTCAACACCTTGTGGTCCATATTGGCATGCTTAACCCTTAACTGCAAAGTTTAAGGGGAGGCATAGGCCTCAGGGGAGGCATATGCCTCAGGGGAGGATTTGTGTATAACTTTGCATTTTGCTATGTAATTTTTTATATTTGATAGATTTTAACTAACTCTAACCTGCTAATGTAATTTTAGTGTGTTTCTTTGTTGGTTTGTGTATGTTTTTGTGTTTGTATTGCAGAATGGTTGTCTCTGATCAGTTGAGATATGGTCATGAAAGCTTAAGCTTGTTTCCACTGAATTCATTGTGCTGAAGTGTGTTATTTGTTTCCTCTGAAGTTAAAGTACTGAAGTTATATGATTCAATCAAAAGAAGTACTGAAGCAAATAGATCATTCATTCATTCTAGAAACAGTTTACAGCTTACAGATTACAGAGTACTGGCAACATCAAAAGCATCTACATGATCTACTCACATGAGCATGACTGCTCACATATTTCACACTAATAGCTGTTGGATATGCACGATCGCTCACATCTTTTGGCACTATATGATGGCTATGCTTTTGTGATAAGCATAACCAACCCTAACAGATGCTAAGGATCAAAATGGAGAGGATGGATTGATGAAAACGAAGAAGCTGAAGCTGATTGTGGTAGAGAGATGAGAAGGAAAGATTTTCATTTATGCATCATCTACTCTTTCCATCATACAACAACTTACATCATTTTCCTTTTTCCATTCCCTGATACGATATGTGATGATGCACCAAAACCTGATGCAGAGAGACCAAGCACCACCTTTCTACCCATAGGAAGTGGTGGATTTTTGGTTCGTGGCCTTCGTTGAGGCCTAGGTGCTGAGGGTTGGGAGTAAGATGTTCCCTCCTTATAGGAGTCATCAGAGTCTTCAGCTGATACACTGGGTTTTTCAACACTTTCATCTTCTGATGAGGAGAGAAAAGGTGACTTCTTTGGTAATGGATATGGTTTTGGAAAATAGTGAAACCATGGATTGGTATCTTCACTAGATGATGAGGATGATGATGAGGATGTTGTTGTGAGATCTATGATCTCAGGATTGGTGCTCATGATGAAGAATGGTTAATTTTGAAGTATTGGAGGAATTAGGGTTTGAAATATTATTTGGGATTTTTGATAAGGAAGTCAATGTGCATTGGGATTGTTTTATAGCCGGGTTCAAGTAGTAAGAGAATTAATGCGTGTGGGTGAAACAGTTAAAAGATATTTACTGAAGCTTCGTGAGTAAGTCTTCTGTTTTTGCTGATTGTTCTACTTCAGCAGAATGGTTTTTCGTTTCTACCGAAGTTATATGTGAATTCGAGCAAAAGTAGATATCCACGTCAGCCTTGGTCAACTTTGACCAAAATTGGGAAATTTCTATTTATTCTCTACGGCATATTTTCGCTCCACAATAAGTGATTCGATTATTACTCTCATTAAAAACACTTCCTTTTGTGCAAAATCGTAACCCTAATCTTCAAAATCTCTCATGGCACTTCAATTTAAACATGATCATAATAAGGTTGCTTTTCTTGGAACTGCTCGAGGAGATGAGCCGTACAGACCGATGATTTCTTTCTTACTAAGATCAAAGATTATGTATGCATTAACGCATTCTCCAAATGCTATATATGAAACTTTGATTACTCAATTTTGGGCGTCGGCAGAAAAGAGAGGTGAAACAGAGATTGTTGCAAGTATTGATGGACAAGTGTATGTGGTGACAGAGGAACTGATCAGAAGACAACTTCGCTTGGATGATGAAAATGGCATTTATCATTCTGATTCTACAATGGTACTTGAAGGACTTAGAGCGATTGGATATCAAAGTACGAGGACAGATATGTGGTTAAAGAATAAGCTTTGTCCTATGTGGAGGTTCTTGGTTCATACTTTGCTACAGTGTATGAGCAATAAGTCTGGTGGATGGGATCAGTTTTCAACACAAATGGGATGTGGTATTGTTTGCTTATCTAAGGGTTCGACGTATAATTTCTCTAAGTATATCTTTGATAATATGGTAGAAAACATAACTAGGAAAAAGGGTAAGTTTTTGATGTACCCTAGGTTCTTACAGATGATATTGAATGTTTCTACACAAACCCAGGCTTTTCATCCCATAAGTGTTTTGACTCCTAAGTTATTTGCTACAATGAGGACTAAATTTGAAGGGACACATTTTCCTTTGTTAGCTGCAATGTTACCTCAGGAGAATGAGACTGCTAATGAGCTTAATGTTGTTTTACCTTCTTCCATTCCTACTGATGAAAATCTTTCAGTAGATGGTGATGCGGGTCCTTCTGTTGTTGCTGAGGCTTCTATACATTCACCTAGATTATGTCCTAGTCCTGCAATTATCCAAGTTCCTATTGCTGAAGTCCAAGTTACTATTGATGAAGTTCAGGTTGAACCTGATAGACTATCTACACCAAGTCCTGTTAGGACTTCATTTGGTGAAGGAGGTTCTAATGTTGATCAGGTTAATGTTGCTCCTGAACAGTCTACTGAAGTTCCAATTTCAACTGAGCAATCACCTGATGCTAATGAGGATCCTATTACACTTACCTCATTATATGATCTGGTGAACAAGCTTACAGGTGAGGTGACTGCTCTTAAGAAAGAACTTGCAGAAACCAAGTCTACTCTTGGTAATAAGATTGTGGAATTGGAGACTAAAGTTGAGCACTTGGAGGATTTGCTGAGTCAGAAGGGTAAAAAGAGATGTTTGGTTTCTTCTGAGGAGGAGGATGAAGAGAATCTTAATGAATCTCTTGAGATATTGGCTGATGCGGCACTTACATCTGATGTTTCTTCTCCTATTTCTAAATCTTCACGAAGAAAGGAGTCTAGCAAGGAACCTATTCTATATACTAGCAAAAGAAGAAGACAATCTTTGGATAAGGTATCTGCTGACACTTCAAAGAAGCTACATATGGAGGATGTATCTACTGATGGTCTATTGAAAGAGGTTACTACTGATAGTCAAACTTATTCTATACCAGAACATTCAAATGTTTCACCTTCAGCAGATGATGAAGAGGTTTTTCTTGCTGGGAGAATGTATAAGTTGAATACTTCACCTGAAGTTTTCTCTACACCTGTTGAGAAATTGTCTCAACCTATTTCCTCTGATGTGGGTTTAATTGTTTCTTCTGAAGCTCATATTGGGTCTGCTGAAATTGGTTCTGCTGAGACATCTTCTGAGAAAGTACAGGACCCTGTGATTGATGATCTGCTGAATTCAGGAAGAGTGACTAAAGAACAATATCAAGCTCAGGCTGGATTGTTTGCTGATTATGAGAATATCCAGAAGAGTCGAGTTGTGGCTAAATTTCTTCAAGATCAGTATGCTTCTGATTTGTCTCCTGAAAGGAAATTAGAGCTTGATGCATTCTTTCCTACGATCACTGATGATCAATGGGATGGTTATATTTCTCAAGGTGCATCTGATCGGAATCTTGCACAACTTATATTAGGAGAATCGTTTAATGATGAGAATTTTGTGGATAAAATGAAGGAACTTGGTAATCAAAGGAAGCAAGAATCTGCTGCAAAGAGAAGAGCTCTTATTGATCAAAGAAATAAAGCCAAAAGAGAAAAACCTATGACTGTTGCTCAGAAGAGGAATTATATGAGAAGAATTGTGAAGAATTCTGCTTTGTATAATTCTGGTATGTCTATGCAGCAAATCAATACTTTATCTGATGATGCTTTAATTAGACAATATAATTTGGTTATGAAGTTTTCATCTTCTGGTTCTTTGTCTTCTCAATTGGAAAATATTGCTTCACTATCTGATGTTCCTACAGCCAAGAGACAGAAAACAGTTGAAATTGTGGATAATTTTGATACTATTTTGCCTTCGGTAGTATCTTCAGTTGTTCCTTCTGATACAACTTCTGATGCTATTCCTACTTCTGATATGGGTGTTTCTGCTGAATCTTCTTTGGTTTCTTCTGAAATGTTGTCTAGTGTGGAGATAAGTGATTATCTGATTCAGGAAACTGATCTACAGCTTGATACTGACAACATTGCTGATATGGGAAAGCAGAATTTGGTTACAAGAAGTTCTGATAGATTGGCTAAGAAACATGCTTCAAGGAATGCTGAGTTTGATCTCAAGGCTGATGAATCTACCTTTATTAAAGTTGGAACTGTTGATGATTTTCCTGAAGGAACTCATGTGGTCTTGGTTGATTGGAAAGCTGGAAAGCTTAACACTGTTTACAGGCTGGATAATACTGTTATTGAGTTTAATTTCTTGAAAGATATTCTTCATTTGGTGACTAGACATGATTTGCAGATACTGTATGAACATGTCATTCAGTATTATAAGTCTCATTCAGCAACTGGTTCTGGTTTATATTTGTTGGGTGATCTTCAGGTTATGTTTGATTCTGATTCTCCAAATGGTAAAGGGTATTCTATTTGGAAGAATTCTCATAAATGGGAGATTGAAAGTTGGAGATTTTATCCTCTGCCTTGTGTTCATGTAGTTCAGACTACATGTGGGATGATTTTGTGTATGCTTTCGGATAAGTTCTATCCTTTCTCAGATGTTTTTATGGAAAGGTTGCTGAGATGCAAGTTGGAAGTGCCTCCTAATTTTGTTGGCAATGATGACCTTCATGCTACTCAATGTGTTGGTTTGATTAAGAATCAGCTTTTATCACATTAAGGTTTATCTTGTTTGTACTAGTTTGTAATATTTGTTTTGTTTAGTTAAAAAAAAATAAAAAAAAAAATTGTTTTGGGTTTTATCTAACTTTTATTGCAGGTTTGTTGTATATTTTTGGTTATTGACTCACCTGATATACTTTGTGTATGTCAAAGAGTTAGCTAGTCCAAAGGGTACAGCTTTGGTAAAGACACATCAAATCTGTTGATAGCTGTAATGATTTGCTAAAAATCATAGGGTATGCAACCACCCATGCTTTATTGCTGAGTGTTGAATGGTTTTCAATTCACCATGGTTTATTCCTATTTGGAATCCAAGAATTGGCTAGCCCACATGTATATGGTGTGTGGTAAAGGCAGTGGCATTCCATATTTGGTTCTCAATTCACCAATTCTAAGAATTGACTAGTCCTGAGCAAACGGCTACAGGTAAAGACATTTCAAATCCGTTTGTATGGTTACTGGTTTGCCTATAAATCAGATGGTTATCAGTGTACCATAGTTTACGAACTCAAACATATGGCTACTCCAGTAGTGATGGCTATTGGTAAAGAGACCTCAAATCCATTTATTTTCAATGATTCACCTCTCACAGGAGTTAACACACCTGGATGTGATGAGAATAGTATGACACTAATCTGTTTTGATGTACCTTTTGTCATTTGTTGCCGCAAAGATATGGAGTTTCAGAGTTTCTTCATCATAGAGATGTTCTTTGGATTCTTTGCTGTTGATGTTCGCGTACAATCCTCTGGTGCTGAAAGATCTATCAAGAAACTGGAACTTAACAAGTCAAATTCCAGTTTAGGGGAGGATTGTTGGAAATTATGTGAAAGTCTGGATTATGCTGATATTAATGCCGAAGTGTTTCTACTGAAGTGAAGTGGATTCTGCCGAAGACTTATTCTACTGAAGTATAATAGTGATTAGTTTGTTTCTGCGGAAGTGTCTATTCAGTATTTAGTTTATTTAGTGTGGATATACATGAGCTTTATTAGGAAGTGATTGTGTATATCTTATTTAGTTTTATGATTATACGTTTCTTGGGAAACGGTTTAGCGATATTGTTTAGGGTTCCTTATCTATAAAAGGAACACATTAGAAAGGTTTATGTACCGATTGGAGAATTCAGTTTTAGTTAATATAAAGATCCATAGAGGATCAAGAAGTTCTTAGTTATTTGTTACTTGTGTTTATATTCCGCTGATAAACATTAGTAGTAGAGATTGTCTTTTATTGTGCTTGTGATTACATAGGCATACATAACGATCCACGAGCTCAAGATCTATCAAGGTCCGTGTTTGTTTCAACAACGACCATAAAATAAAAATGGAGGAATGTTATGCATTAAATCAGTCCTTAAAAAGTAAAAATGCACTGTTAACCAAGGATTTTGAATGTTTACAAATGCAACTCAACTTTTTCAAAACTCAAGAAAACCGTGAAAAAGGCTTTGAAGCCGCTTTTGCAAAATCTCATCAAAACGAAAAATATTTAGAGAGACAGATGCGTGATCTAGCCGCCTCGAAGAATGCTTTGTTGTCCGAATTAGAACAACTGAAACATGAACATAAAAAACAAATTAACGCTCTCACCTTGGAAAATCAAAAAGCTAAGGCTGAGTTGTTAAATTGTCAAAAACAGTTCTCCGCATACAAAAAGCATTCAACGAATCGGGTAGATGACCTTCTTGCAGAAATTCTCGGTTTGCAAAACAAACTTAAAGAGTTTAAAACTGTTGTTTACAAACATGGTGAATCAGTAACAGCTATTGAAAAGTTTACCTTAAAACCCAATCCAAATGGATATGGAAAAAATCTAGCTGATTACAAACCAAAGCTTTCACTAAAAACATTCAAACCAACTCCTGAAGTTTCCAGTGCAAAATACAAAATTGATAATACTGTCATGAGTGTTGTTGAATATCATCGTCAAGAGGAATTAGATGCAGAAGACGAGAGTCGATCTAAATTAAAAACCGTTGTTTACAACAAACCTTTTAATTATAAAAACGCGGTCACTTTCGTCACACCAACGGATTCTTCAAACACACCCAGGGTTATCATCAAAACACCTGAGTCTTCTATTGTTAATCCCAAAACAGTCTTTGCACAAACTTATGGTCCTTTACCTTCCATTAGTGAAGTAAACTCACAACCTGAAAATCGAAAAATTCTTCGATATTTTGACATTTTCATGGCTGACCTCAAAATTTTACAACATGAGATAGAATATCGATCTGAAATCAAAGTTGAACATTTTCAATCGCCTCTGGCGCGAGAACAAAGAGACATTTTTCAGAAAAATCTTTTACCTAATGTTAAAAACTTGAAAAGTTGTGCAATTGCCTGGGAAAAGGATTTTCATAAGGAACTTGGGGTAATGAAAAATATTTTCGAGAAAACAGAAACATCTATTACTAACACGAAACGCAAAAAGAAACTGTTAAGAAAAGATGTTGATCGACTCTTGGAAGATGTTATCTGTGCTGATATCTATAATGTTGTGCTATTCTATTCGTTGCCATATGCATCTACTCATATCTCTGCTGATATTGTTGAAACTATTGTTACTGTTGAGAATAACCTCCGTGTTGACTTTGACACCCTCACTTGCTCTGAATCTTCGTGTCTTATTGCTATTGATATTCTGAGGACTCATCCGTATCAGAACATGCTTACACACTCTGCAACTGTTCCTGAGATCTACATCCAACAGTTCTGGAACACTATGGAAAGGGTCAAAGGACAAACTGCTGTGACAGTGACTCTGAATCACAAACAAGTCATCATTACACCTGCAGACTTAAGGACTGTTCTCCTAATTCCTGAAGTCGATCCAACCAAACTATATGCCTCACCTGCTGAAGAGCTCACTCTCCAATTCTTAATCGATATCGGTTATGACGAGGCTACAGGAGTAATCAACAAGCATTCTCACGTAGAGCTTAAGAGTATTCCTCAACCATGGAGAACTCTCTACATGATCATCACCAAGTCTGTTTCTGGTCGTGACAGCGGCTATGAGCACCCTAAGCTCATGGAACTGCAAATATTCTGGGCATTGGTCAACAAGAAACACATCGCTATTGAAGCTCTGATTTGGGATGACATGATGACATTTCTCAACAAACTTGGCTCAAAGATTCCCTACATCAGATATACTAAATTGTTGATCCAGAGAGCACTTGGATTTCATCCTGACATTCCTAAGAGGCTCAATGACCCCGACAATCACGACATGTTGACGGAACCTATTCTATCTGTCAGAATCAAGGAAACGTCTACAAAGAAACAAGGTACTGTGCTGCCAGATTTCCTTCTAACTGATGATGTTAGAAAGCTCGAATCGTACAAAAGGTATCTGGAAGCAGTCAAACAAGGCAAAGTTGGTCATCTCGACGAAAAATCTTCTGGTACACCTGTAAGGAGAACCAGAAAAGGAAGTGCTGGAAGTGTCACAAGTACAGATAGTCAAAGGAATGTTCCAAAGAAGAAACCTATTCCAAAGAGGAAACCCACCCCTAAGAAGAAAGTTCCTTCTCAGGAAGCCACTCCAATCCTTTCACTTGAACCGCAAAGACAGCTCAGGGACGAGGACTCTGAGGCTACTGATTCAGATGAAGAGATCACATACTCTGAAACTGCAAAGGATGAAAATCCCTCAGTACCAAAACCTCCAAGTCCTCAGACTATTAAAGGGAAGACTCCTGCACTTGTACCTCAGGATGAAAGCTCTGAAGATGAAGAAGAGCAATTGGATCAAGGATACAGAAAGAAGTTTCACAAAGTCAGACACCTTCATAAGGCCGAAGAATTTGCTAAAGATCAAATGGGTGGCCCCGGAGGTTCAAGTGGTGCTTCCCACTCTAAACCATCTCCTGATGCGGTTAATCAACCCGATAAGGGAGCTGGTGCCACCACTCTTCTGCAACAACAACAGCCTGTGGAG
Organism: Chrysanthemum seticuspe; assembly: GCA_019973895.1. Taxonomy (NCBI): domain Eukaryota; kingdom Viridiplantae; phylum Streptophyta; class Magnoliopsida; order Asterales; family Asteraceae; genus Chrysanthemum; species Chrysanthemum seticuspe. The sequence continues at coordinate 290,727,705 of BPTQ01000006.1, forward strand.
GACACTATTGTCTATGATTTTGAGAAACAGATAACTGAGAAAGAAAAGTCTAAGGATGACGAGGATGATTATACAAAGTTTCTTCTAGACAGTCCAACACACTCAAAGGAGAAAACCTCAGAAACTCCTAAGGACATGAAGTCTCCTCATGTCTCCTCATCATCGGATTCTTCGTATCATTCATCACAACCACCATCAACAAAGACAACCAGATCATCATCCAAATCCGTGAAGAAACCACCTAAATCTTGGATTTCTCAAACACATGCAAGAATTGTGAAAGCTGTCAAACAAGTTAGAAAGAAGGACATGCTCCACAGAAAACTTAATTGGTATGCTGAACAAATGCAGTACTTACATGATGAGAATGACGAGATGCGGAAAGATAGGAAAGCTATTCAGGAATTCATGAGAAGTCATCGTCAGGAGGAACTGAATGAAATGATTGAAGGTTACACTCAAAAGTACCTTCAGGATATCGTTCCAAAAGTACAAAAGGAACTGGAGAAGTCAGCAAGAGAACAAACCCACAAGTTTCTTCTCGACACTGTCCCCGGTGTGACTAGAGAAATATTTTCCAGACAACTCACCCCTAACATCGTCGAATTGGTTAAACATACAATGACCAAAGAAGCTGATCTCTCTGAATCTGAGTTAATCGCTAAACTAGTGATGCAAATGTCAAAGCGATCTGGAACGTTTACTTCGGATGAAGCTAAATTTTTCGAAGGTCTACTTGCTTTTCAACTCAGTTCATCATGCAAGGAGTCAGCCGATCAACCCAAATGGCCAAGAGATGATGATGATAAGGATAAGGACTCTGCACCTAAACGTCAGAAGCAGTCTGGTCAATCTACATCTATGCCACCTCCTCCACCACGGACTTCTTCTCAACAAAAGTCTCCTACACCTCGGTCTTCTACTGATAAACCTCAGGACGATTCCGAGTTACCACCCCTGACTCATAACACAGGTGATCACTTTGAGTATACGGGTGGTGACGATGAAGAGGTCCTTGAGCCCCGACAACAACCCACCTCACCCAAACAAGTGCAGAAACCAGTATCATCATCAAAGCCTTCCAAAAAGAAGAAGCAGACGACTCAGCCCGGAGTCGTATCATGGCTAGATGACGATAAAACCGAAGAGTTTGAATGGTTCTCCACACTTGTCAATCAAACTCCCTACCCTGATGAAGGCCAAAAATTGGTAGATGGTTCAACATTGGAGCATGCAAAACTGTTGCAAGAAAAGTTCCGTGTGAAGAAAATGACGAAATCTGAATTGAAGCGAATCAAGAATGAAGCTTTTCAACTATGGAAAGACAGCTCTGAAAGCGCCCTTGAGGTCGAATATCATCTTGAGAACATCGCTCGAGCTATGTCTAACAACATGGATTGGCTCAATCCGGAAGCAAACATTGACTTCACACAAAGGGACAACCCTCCATACTACACCGACTGGACCAAACCTCTACCGACCATCGGCCAAGCAGACGAACCAAGGATTCCCTTCCGATACTTCTTCAACAAAGACCTGGAGTTTCTTCTCCATGGTGGCGATGGTTCGAGAAAATACACTACATCATTGACTCTTCCATTCCCAGCGGCCATCTATTCAAACTGCATAGCTATCGAGGAACGTGCAACTCACTTGTTTTCTGACAACGTGAAAGCATACGACCAAGATGCATTGTATGGGATTCATCATTGGCCTGAACGCCGAAGAATCTACTACAGAAGCTGCCTGGTTCAGAAGTCTCAACATGCAGTGTATAGCTCTAAGGACATCGTGGCCATCAAACACATTGATCTCAAGTCTAAGTGGGACTACACATTCTTAAAGAATATCATAGTCAAACGACAAGATGAACAGGACTATGGATTCTCCGAAGCTGACTTTGAGAACTTGTCCCTCAACGACATCGAAGACATGTATCTTGCCAAAGTACAGGGTCGTATGAGACAATTCTCGACTGAAGTTCAACGTGAATTTATCAAGTCAGTTCTCATCTTCATTAGACGCATCGTGATCAAAGAACGTGTCGAAGATATCCAGATGGCTGTTGAATCATATCAGAAACGTGTAAACTTCACTCCACCACAGCTTGATCTTCCCGACATCAACCAGCTTACACAACTCACGCTCATCAGCAAACCTTTCGGCGTTGTTTACCGCAGTGAACTTCAAAGAAACTGCTTAATGGCGTGTAGTGAACTCCACAAATTTGGGGATCATACCTTGAAGCTGGTTAGGGATGGATTGGCATACAGATTGAAGGATATACGCATGAAAGTTGGGAATCCTAAGCGCTGGAATTCTCAGGAAAGGAGGGATGTGAGACGTATCATCACCATGATTGATGAACGGTTGTTCAGAAGGGATCAGTTCTGACGATTGGAAAGCTATGTTGGTGGTCGACTCAGGAGGAACATCATAGGCTTTCAACGCCCCGTGCGCACTCCTGGGAATATCACTGCACTTCCTGGTACCCCTTAAATGGTTTCCTTCTTATGATTTTGGATGTATGATTATATATATGTGAATGGCTTGTGCACACATAACAGTGTACAACCCGTAATTGTCAAGAAAGGACCCTGTGGTACGCCTCAGTGCCACAATCCTTATAAAAGGAGCGAAAGCTTCTTATTTTTGAGTAAAACCTATCAAACCTTTCATTATTCAAGGTTTTGCTCTAAAAGACAAGTACTTCCCCGTAAGATTTTCAAAACGTCAACCGTTTATATCACTAGTTGAGGGGGAGTATTTGAATTAAAACTTTGTTCACAAATTGTTCACAGTGGTCACTCATCCCGCAACACTCAAAATGGTCATATTTATTCTCAACCGTTCAAAAATAACATTTTTATATGCCATTTTTGAGGGGGAGAAAATTTGTGTGATAAGAAATATGTTGTGCAGAATGCAAATGAATCTGTGTACCTCAGACTTAACCAACGAATTGACGGTACTAAACTGTTTGTAACTCGAAAAGACTTGTCCTGGACGGGTAATAATTTCAAGCTAGTTCGCTAGTGATGTAAACGTGTCTCGCAAAGGACTCGTCTGAGTAGAATGTACCATTCGAGAAACTCTTGATAGATATGAACTCTGACGGGTTTGACAACCTTCCAAGGTTTGTCTACACCTTCAAGATAGTTATTAGAGCTAGTTGTCACCTAAAAGCTGACAATGTAACTCTTTAACTATTCAACGTAACCGTGTCTCGCGGGAGATTATCTATCTTTAGTGGATCAATTCAAAAAGTGCGCGCTCTTTCCTCACTGTGCATTTAACCATTAAAACTATTAAGCACATGTGGAGGGGGAGTATTTATGCAAAAACTTATCTCTCACAGTGGTTCAAACATGTTTTTCATTTACAAACCCTTTGAGAGATATTTTTCACATACAGTGGTTTAAATGGCAAACATAGGTTAGTCATGGAGTTATAAGGTAACTAAGGTTAGGAATAACCGTCCTATGATCCGCCAGAGCCGGAGGGATCTACCCAAGGACACTACCATTAGTTAGTGTTAGAAGTCCTTAGGAATGATTGTAAAAAGGAGAAAATGAGAATCGGAGAAAGAAGGAGTTGAAGAATCAAAAAGAAATGTAAAGTAAAGGGTGAAAAGAAACAGCCCTCCAGATTATTCAACTTAGGTCAGACACCGGGTTCAATTCATATGCTACTGGTTGTCACTTAGTGACACCGGTATTGAAGATTAAAAGTCGTCATGGACCCAGTGACGCATGCACTAAACCTTCTTAGCCACTCAAGTTTCTCTCAACAGAAGCTTGTTTCATTCTCACAGGGAACCCTACATAAACTATTGGCTTTCTCTTAGAGATCGCTGGTATTGAAAAAGGAGACCCTCTCCCTAGTCTCCGCTCAGGAAAACCAAAACGCACTATTGAGTCTAGAGCCACGAGATTCATCAAAAGATCTCTTAGGAACACTTGACGTTTAATCACTTGATGATCAACAATAAGATCATCAGTGGTTCATATCGAGTCCTTCACAGATCTTAGCAATCTGTCGAGAACATTTATGAGAGGTTCACATCTGTGATCCTCAGTGATTGAATGGAAACTCCTGCCAGGGTCAACATCAAACAGCCCTGACAGCAGGTCACTTCGGTAACTCCCCGTGGATTACGCGGAGTGTGTCTCAAACGGTCTACAGTCGTGAGGTGATGCTTCGGTGTACCTCAGCGACTCATCTGAACTGTAGATGTACTTCGGTACATCGCGTTATCTCACTTGTGAGACTCCAGTTCAGGAACGGCCTTTGTAAGAATTAGAGTTGTGTTTTCACACTATGCTGTTAACACTCTCGAAGTTCAAACTTGTAAGTGCCGGAAACCGCTTATTACTAACCGTTTGAAATGTTTTCTTCTTATGGAAGCTACGGAGCGGGATGATCGTGCTGATTCTTCTCATGCTCACGCCAACATCAACACTAATGGAAGTTCTATTCAAAAGCAACACAACCGTCAGAATGATTCTTCGTCAAACCAAAGAATCTACAATGATAAAGATTTAAAGAACTTCATCAGTATTGAATTCCAATGACATAGAGCGTGTGAGCATGTTGAAGAATGACGTGGAGACACTGGAGCAGCGAAGCAGACCTGAGGCAGACTGATGCATACAACAACATACTATCACTTTCACCACAAAGAACAATGATCAAAGAACAAAGTTAAAGATGACGTCAAAGCATAACTGTTCAAAGATAACGATCTCTCTACACTGGGGAGATTGTTCGAATCAAGGCAATTCCTCTCACAAGAAAGAAGAATGTCAGAAGACGTCACAGCTACTATTACATCAACGCCTTCACCGTTTACATTCATATATACTTGAGGGGGAGATTGTTGGAATCACTCCTAAACAGTATTTCAAGTATTTATATTTCATATGTAATAGGTAGCTTTATTATGGCCTTTATGTTTGTTTAAGGTCAAGCTTATGTAGAAGGCCCATAAGCTTTATCCAAGTCCAATAAGGAATAGGGAAGGAGAGGGAGTGTTGCCCTAGCTCCTTGCCTATATAAACTCTTGTAAACCCTCATTTGAGGGTTGGTTGTTCAAGTTTTCTTCTTTCACTCTCACTACGCCTAAACCGTATAATCATTGTGTGTGTTTGTGTTTGATACTTGTTCAATCGCCTTATCTCTTTCTCTTATAAGCTTGTGTTGTAAAACTAGTGACCTAACAGTTTTAAAGTTTCGTTTTGGACGGTCCACCGTTTAAACATCACACGCATAATGAAAATCAAATCTGATAATTTTCCTCACATCAGATAAATTTTTAGATCACTCGTTATTAATTTGAAAATTTTTAAGATTTATTATTTTTATGTTACCAAATAAGCCCAGCGCAGAACAAAACTAAACTTACGTTTTAAACGATTCTACTTACATCCAGACTTAACGATTCCTGCACTGTATTTCCTAAGATGAATAGAAACTTTTATATTTTTGGAAAATTCAAACATATTTCCCTCCTCCTTTGACCATAAAGAAATTAACCTTGTACGTTCTACCTTTTTCTTAAATCGCGTAAATTTTAAACTTCACGAATAACTGTTAAGTTATCCCGCGTACAACGAAAACCAAGGTTTGACATCTCATATCACTTTTAGACTAATTTTAGTCTACTCTAAATAAATTCACGGTCGTTTCCCTAAAATTTCGTTCTTTTCTGATAAATTGCGAATTACGCGTTTTTGACCCGTATTTCCAGTTTTAAGCAGCGTTTTTGCACCCAATAAGACTTATCACCCATTTTATATTTTTAGATGGAGTATAATGATGAGTATCATCATTCCTGCAAGTTTCATATTTTTACGATACCCGGTTTTACGTTTTATGGCTTAACAACTTTCGATTAGCGATTAACGGAACCAAAACTCACTCCGTAATCAAGATAATACCAAGAATATCCACCTAAGTCATCTTATCTCTATATGAACGAAATTAGGGAGGGGAGTCATCACCTTGGTGTCAAAATCCTAAGCATGCTTCCTTTAGATCATTTACATGTGTAAATTTAACCATGGTTAGTTTTTAACCCAATATATAGTTAACTAAAATCTCTAGCCTATAAATACCAAGCATAAAACTTCATAATTTCTTGCACCACCCTTTCTTATCATCTAAAGTCCTAAACCTAAGGCATTTCTTATAGATCTTGTAAGAACATTCATGTGTTCTTGAAGAAAACTAGCGTTTGATCTTCGTTCTTGGAAGTTTTCAAGAAAAAGTCGTTATAATATTCAAATATCTTCAAGTCTCCAAAAAGACGTCGTTGTAATCTTCTTTTCTTCTTCGGGTTCTCAAGAAGGTGTTGTTATAATCTTCTAATAGTCGTGGGTTTTCAAAGATTGCAAAGTCTACGTCGAAGCTCCGCTAATATTTTATTTTTTTCATAATACTCAAACATTCTATTTTAAGGTAAGTATATATATAACTCAAACTTATTTAAATACTTATAAACTTTGTTAGTTTATTTATTGTATTTATAAACTCTTAATATCTATATATATAATAAAAGAAAGTATTTTTGAATTTTTGACAGCTCATTAAAGCCACGTGGACACTTTGCCACGTCAATTAATCCACGTCACATAATACACGTCTATCTCCCTTAAGTTTCACAACCTTTTATTCAGTTAAGATCACGTTCTCAAAAAAATTGGATTTCAATTCCGAAATTTAAGCACAACATAAAAATCGCAATTAGTATCAGGTAAAGATTTTATTACAATTGAAATTACTACAAGATAAAATTCAAATACAGTTTTTTTTTTTTTTTTTTTTTTTTTTTTTTTTTTTTTTTTGAATCGACTATTATTTTTAATTTGTATCCCACTTGATAATTAAGTATGATAATCTTGAATGTCTGCTTCAATTTTCAAAATGAATAAAGGCCTTTGAATCAATTTATTAGTTATCTGTCTCTTTCATATTAGTAAAAAAACAACTTTTCTAATGATCATGGTTAATGTTTAAATGGTGTACAAGAATCGATGAAACTTGATTAATTGGGGGTATAATTCTGATGTTCAAGTTTTTTATGTGTTGGCTTCTTATAGGTTATGTGATCTTAAAGATGCTTAACAAGTGTTTGATGTAATGCCCAAAAGAGATGGTTGTCGTGCAAATGGGGTAACTCTCAAAATGTTGGTATTTAGTTTTTCACTGTTATGCATTCATCATAAAAATCTATAGTGTTTATTCTCTATTGTTCTTTGCTATTGCAAAAAATGTGTATAAGTTGTGGTTGTGCAAGTGAGGTAAGGTAGAAATGTAACTTCAATTATAAGGGCCAAAGATAAATGAATGCTAATTTACAAGTAAAATGTTGTGACCCGACTAGATAAAGTAAGCTTTGTCCAGAAGTCTTGTATAACGCAACACTTGTAATGGTCATATCTGTGATTTGTTAGTTAAGTAAATGTATATATGGTATAAAATGTCACTCTTCAGCCAAAAAAAACTATTTGGTTCATATATTTTTTATAGCTTTTCGTAAAGATGGCTAATGGAAATATACATAGGTTGTTTCTCTAAGTAGGAATGATGTCGTAGTATATAAGTTTATTTAGTTTCCAAGAAATAAAGTTTGTGATATTGATGTAAGTTTAAGTAGGTTGGTGTTTCATATAGATTACAAATGGATGTATATATGTAAGTTTATTTGATGTTTTTCCCGGTAAGAATGATTCCGGTCGCTTTTTCCTTCACCTGGAATTTACAACTATAATCATGTACTAGCGTAAGTTAGTCTTGAAAGTATACTTTCTTTTTGAGACATTAAGTTGGTGTTTATGATATCATACCAAAGTGATCATAAGTAGATGTTTAAACTAATCATGTTATGCTTCTAACTTAAATGCAAAGATATGTTCTTATTATATAGATTGCAAAAATTTTGGTACTTTTAGGAAAGGCATAGATAGCAAAACTTTGTGAATGGCAATATTATTAACTATATACAGTTGATAATACAACTTTGACATGATCATGTTTAGATGGTTCAATATTATTAACTTTTGGCATACATATGAGGCACGTCCTGAAACCATCAGAAGAGCGTACGATGTTCATCCAATAACAGCCATGCAGTTGGAGTGGTCTTTGTGGACTAGAGATGCAGAAGACGAGGTCATTCCTACTTGCAGGTATGGCATAACCTATAAATGCATGTGATTGCTTATTAGAAAAGAGCCATTATTGATGTTGACACTTAATATATGGTTACTTTCCCGAAAGAATCACCAATTGGGATCGTACTTTTTGGTCCACTTGGTAGTGGGTTCTTTGCATCAGGGCCAAAGATGATGGGCAATTTGAGGAATAACAATTATAGAAAGGTCTGTGCGTATAAAAGATTCCAATTCTATGTGAATTTGCAGTGTCTATAATTAATGTATATACAATTACAGAAACGGGTAATTTTATGCACGGGTTAACTGGGTCGAGTTGGACTGGTTCTGTAAAACCCTAAAAATACGAAACGTGTTAAGAGACTAAAATACCCTTGAAATCGAACATTTATTAAATACGTAAAAATATGTTTATATCATTTAACGAAAATTAAAAAACTAACTTACGAATAATAAAAATTTAACAAATATGTTACGTGATCGATTTTGGTACGACGAAAGATGTAAATGTCTCGCGTAAAAGTTTGGGCCTTGTTTTCGTTATTTGGGAACCAAGATGGGCTCGTTTCTTTTCTTGCCAAGCCGAGAGTCCAAGAAGCCCACAAGGTGGCGTTTGTTTTTGTTTCGATGGATCCAAGCCGAGCCCATACCCCCTCCTCAAGCCCTAACCGAAATTTTACTACCACTATAAATATAACACATAACCTCAAAAGTGAAACCCTAGTTTTAGTCTTGCCTCTCTTTTTCTCTTTGTTTCCATTCGGCCGAACCTCAAGACCCCTTGGTGTCGAGTTTTTGCTTCAAACAAGTAAAGGTATAACGTTTATTCGTCTTCCTTTGATGTACCTTGCATGTATATGTCGAGCTATGTTTTGTTTACTCGAGTTTTCTTGTTTCTTTTGTTGGCCGAGCCGTATAAATCAAAAACAACACAAACCCTAATGATTTGAACCTCATAAGTATTAAAGAACATGTATGTAATATGTATGATTGAATCGGATCATGGTTAAGTCGAGCTATAAAAGAACCGAACCACATATATGAATGTTATCATGCCTAATAAATTCGAAACCCTAATTGGAATGGAACCCTAAGGGTAATTAATGGTCTAAAAATGTGATTATAATGGTTTTAAGAAACCCTAAAAACTGGACAGCATCATATGTCGAACTTGTGCGTGTCATAGATCGAATTTTATAAGTACAATAATCTGGGTTTTTGGTTGGAAAAGTTTATTTTATGTCTTAGTTAAGTTTTCCAAGTTGTTTGGTCGGATTTGGAGTTGTCTAAGTCGTATTTTTGAATTTTACAAAATCAAGTGTCAAAGCTGAGAAAACGGATCTGAAATTTAGTTGGATTGTTTGATTTTTCATTTTCAAACCATAAGGAATTGGGAGCTCTCCTTTTACAGGAGTGATATTTATGACATAAATGAATTTCTGGGAGTTTTGGGAATTTTTCCAAGGTGTCTAAACAGGTCCAATAAGTGTAAACTTTTAAGGTGTATTTTCTGATTACTTTCTGGATAGGTCTGGACTTGTGATTTTTCATAGGCCATTTGGCATAGAGATAGAACCCACCAATTTTTGGAGACTCTTTTAAATCATATGGGAACCCCTGGGATTTTGCTTGATTTCATTTGAGCTAAGTAAGTATTTTATAAAAATCGCTAAAGTCTGGTCCGAATATGAGTTTAAGAAACTGAAAGATAAAATATGATATCAATAGGTAACACACTTACAAAGGCATAAGAAGCTTATAAAAGGAACTAATAAGTATTATACGAATCGTAATCCGTGTAGATTCATTGAAGAAGACGTGGCGTCGTATCTTCGTGTTCGTTCATTCATTTGCTTTTCCCTCATTTGCGTTAAGGTACGGATATTCTGTCTTACTTTAAGACACTTATGTTATCGTACAGATATTCTGACCTTTTCAGTAAAGGTTCCTTATGATGTTCTTTTCGTTCGCTTTTCTATTTCACTTATTAGGATTCCCAATGCCATTGCTATGAACCATTTTCTGTATGTTTGATCTGTTACTTATCTGAACTATGTTCTAGTGAACTATGCAATATCTGATGTGAACTTATGTTAGGAAGACTCTGATATACACATTTGTTGAACTTTGCTATGGTTGATTATGAACTTCTGATTATGAACTTCTGCTTATGAATGTATGATATGCCACTATGATATGAACCTCTGACTTCTGACTATCTGAATATGAACCTTATGATATGAACTATCTGATAAGTTATCTGTGACCTTTATGATGAATTATGATCTGTGTCAGTTATGACATTCTGATTTGACCTAAGTTAGTTTGACACCCGAGCCAAATATTTAACTAGTCATGGGGGTTCCATGTCCGTATCAGTGATGCACCTCTGATATGACTCTAGGGCAGTAGAGTGATGTTCTGCCACGTCTCTGGATGGTGTAAGGAAGGGGCGTATGGATGCATCCTAGATCTGATCTGTTATCTGATATGATTTGTCTGGTGAATGATGTCGTGTGCAATACGCGTCTTCACAAAATTCTGGGAGCTAGTTACTCCATTTGTTATTGAGGTCTCCCCTCATACTATATAAGGTATTCCGAGGTCACCCCTCCGAATAAGAAAGTTACTTCTGATATGATATGTTCTGGGCTCGTGGTAGTTAACTAAATCTTTATCTGTTATCTCTATGTTAAGTATTTTGATTATGATTCGGTATGTTCAAGTGTTTATGATTATGTGCTAGGCTTATTATATGTTATTATATGTGTTTATGCTTTTGTATGTTTATGAGACTACCGTCTGTTATGCTAAGATATGATTAATATGTTTAAACATGATTTGTATATCTGATATTATGATCTGTTATCATTACGTGAATGCGTTGATCTGTGAGATGAATGTGCTAGTGTACAATTGAGTGTTTTGAAGGTTAATTATATGTCTACATATGTGACCTGCCATGTTAAAATCTGCTAAGGTTAGGATTTGATCTGAGAACTGGTTTAGCTATTATGTCTGCCATGACCTGTCTGCCATTTCTGCTGCTACAATATTGCATTAAGTGTATTAAATGTTGATTAATTGATTTGTATGAATGCCATGTTTATTTACTAGAAACTGTTTCCGTTAGTTTTGAGACTTTCCGTTTGGCTTATATGTAATCTGTTATTTGATATGTTATGTGTTTGGTTATTCTGATGTGTTTGTGTTTGTGTCATTAATGTGCTATGTGATGTCTAAACTGTTATGTGGTTGTTTGGATTTCTGTATATTTATGTTTCCGCAGAATCCTAAAAGATCCTTCGTCATGATTTTATTTTATTTTTCGTTATTCGTATATTTGTTTTGTTTAGCTTTTGTTTCGTTATATCTGCTCACTGGGCTTTGTAAGCTCAGCCGCATTTTCTTTTCCTGCGGCAGGTATTTAGCATTCAAGATGAGCTTATGGGATAGCTGATATGGGTTTGAGAGTAGAGCTGAGAGCACGATTTGACCATAGAGATCTTAGATTTATTTTGGAAGTTTAACTATTTATGTTTTCTTTTGATTATTTTGTAAAGACTTCCGCTTTTGTATAATACTTAAAGTTCTGATATGAAACTGTATTTGTGATATCTTTACCCTTGTCGGGTTGGGGTGTTACAATTATGGTATCAGAGCTCTAGGTTTTAGGACCCTTAGAGCTTAGGCTATGACCTGTGAGGATTGGGTAGAAATTAGGTTTTCGTCTGTTCAGATATCTTTCGATTCCTTTTGATGGTCGTTCAGATTTGACTTCGATATCCTTTTGCCTTCACTGAATTGGCCCTCCTTTGTTCGCATCGAATTCTGTTATGTTGTTTTCGCTCGTTCGTTTGTCGATCGTTAGATGGAGACTACCCGTGGAGCCGAAGAAGATGGTGTCGACCCTGCGTTGCTGCGACGGTTCCTGTGCTGGAGAGGTTCGTGAAGCAGAAGCCACACTCGACTGCCGTGCTGTTGGAGGAAGTTGGATGGACCAACCAAAGGCGCAAGAGACGAAGACAAGATTCAACCGGTGGCTGAAAAGATTCATCTACTTCATATGATTTGGGCGCGACTTATGTCACTCTGATTCGTTTGTCATGCGTTTCAAGACGGTTTGATATTCTGATAAGTGATTCTGATCTGTATTGCTTTTCTCTGATTTGTTCGGAACTCGGTGTGAATCGTGAAGTTTTATCGTTTAGCATTCTGGTATATCTCAGTTTTTCTTTCTGGATCGTCAGTAATAAGTCATGAGGAAGAATACGAGGTGGACTCGGATTTGGAGTCTACGGCTACTAGTAGGTTTAATCCGATACAAGAATAGGAATTTGCGCTTCTGATTAGTTGTCCTCTTTATGAGAAATTTCTGACATTGGATTTTGAGTTAGGTCCTTTCGTTTCACTTAGATGATTGAATCTGGGATTATTAAGTTTTGTTTTGGAAGTTCATCTTAAGACGATTCTGCGAATTTTGTTTGATTAATGGAAATAAAAACAAAATTTTGAAAGTATAGTTCCTGTCTGTTGTTTCTTTCTGATAGATTCGCTAAGTTTCCGTTAGTCCTCATAAGTTTCGTCTGCTATTCGTTTTCTTGGTGATGTTGTTTAATTTCCGTTTGAATGAAGTATGGCCATCATGATGGCATACTCATGTGTATCTGGTTTATTATAGTATGTTACTTGCTATCTGTGTATTATCCGTATATGGTATGTTTTGTTACGATATTAGTTATGTGTTTTGTCATGACCCGAGACCGAATATAATGACAATAAGAACTTGTTATGTGATGCAAGTATTATGACGCCTGATCAACGTAATAATACCGAGATCACATAATCTGAACTTATTGAAGGTATACGACGTCTGGGAAATGACTGTAGTTGATGTGTGATAGGACTTTGACTTGTATCTGTTATTTGGTGCTTCTCATGTTCGTTTGAATTCCGTACCTAATTGTGAGATTTTCATCGATATCTGTTTCGTATAAGTTTTGTACGTTTGGAATCCGAAGTTGTTATGATATGTACGCACCTATAGATTGCTATGACCACCTTAAGCTTATATGTCTCCACATATTTCTGCGACTATTGAGGCCGATAGGATTTATTTCGTCTATGCATATGATGTCCTCATCATTAGATATCTAAATAAGTTAGAATTTGTCGTTTGATTTTCTGCGTCTCATCTGTTCTCCGCCATTATTCTGATATGTATATAATTATCTATTATAAGTATTCGACTATTGATTTAATCTCTGAATAAGTTTGAGTTTGAATATTCTGATAAGAAATTCATTTGTTTCGAGATAAGATTAACGTTCGTTATATTCCTAGAAATTCTGAAATCCGATTCGTTTTCCGTACTATTCCGTCTGTTCAATTTCGAGGACGAAATTTTCTTTTTAGAAGGGGAGAGTTGTAAAACCCTAAAAATACGAAACGTGTTAAGAGACTAAAATACCCTTGAAATCGAACATTTATTAAATACGTAAAAATATGTTTATATCATTTAACGAAAATTAAAAAACTAACTTACGAATAATAAAAATTTAACGAATATGTTACGTGATCGATTTTGGTACGACGAAAGATGTAAATGTCTCGCGTAAAAGTTTGGGCCTTGTTTTCGTTATTTGGGAACCAAGATGGGCTCGTTTCTTTTCTTGCCAAGCCGAGAGTCCAAGAAGCCCACAAGGTGGCGTTTGTTTTTGTTTCGATGGATCCAAGCCGAGCCCATACCCCCTCCTCAAGCCCTAACCGAAATTTTACTACCACTATAAATATAACACATAACCTCAAAAGTGAAACCCTAGTTTTAGTCTTGCCTCTCTTTTTCTCTTTGTTTCCATTCGGCCGAACCTCAAGACCCCTTGGTGTCGAGTTTTTGCTTCAAACAAGTAAAGGTATAACGTTTATTCGTCTTCCTTTGATGTACCTTGCATGTATATGTCGAGCTATGTTTTGTTTACTCGAGTTTTCTTGTTTCTTTTGTTGGCCGAGCCGTGTAAATCAAAAACAACACAAACCCTAATGATTTGAACCTCATAAGTATTAAAGAACATGTATGTAATATGTATGATTGAATCGGATCATGGTTAAGTCGAGCTATAAAAGAACCGAACCACATATATGAATGTTATCATGCCTAATAAATTCGAAACCCTAATTGGAATGGAACCCTAAGGGTAATTAATGGTCTAAAAATGTGATTATAATGGTTTTAAGAAACCCTAAAAACTGGACAGCATCATATGTCGAACTTGTGCGTGTCATAGATCGAATTTTATAAGTACAATAATCTGGGTTTTTGGTTGGAAAAGTTTATTTTATGTCTTAGTTAAGTTTTCCAAGTGGTTTGGTCGGATTTGGAGTTGTCTAAGTCGTATTTTTGAATTTTACAAAATCAAGTGTCAAAGCTGAGAAAACGGATCTGAAATTTAGTTGGATTGTTTGATTTTTCATTTTCAAACCATAAGGAATTGGGAGCTCTCCTTTTACAGGAGTGATATTTATGACATAAATGAATTTCTGGGAGTTTTGGGAATTTTTCCAAGGTGTCTAAACAGGTCCAATAAGTGTAAACTTTTAAGGTGTATTTTCTGATTACTTTCTGGATAGGTCTGGACTTGTGATTTTTCATAGGCCATTTGGCATAGAGATAGAACCCACCAATTTTTGGAGACTCTTTTAAATCATATGGTAACCCCTGGGATTTTGCTTGATTTCATTTGAGCTAAGTAAGTATTTTATAAAAATCGCTAAAGTCTGGTCCGAATATGAGTTTAAGAAACTGAAAGATAAAATATGATATCAATAGGTAACACACTTACAAAGGCATAAGAAGCTTATAAAAGGAACTAATAAGTATTATACGAATCGTAATCCGTGTAGATTCATTGAAGAAGACGTGGCGTCATATCTTCGTTTTCGTTCATTCATTTGCTTTTCCCTCATTTGCGTTAAGGTACGGATATTCTGTCTTACTTTAAGACACTTATGTTATCGTACAGATATTCTGACCTTTTCAGTAAAGGTTCCTTATGATGTTCTTTTCGTTCGCTTTTCTATTTCACTTATTAGGATTCCCAATGCCATTGCTATGAACCATTTTCTGTATGTTTGATCTGTTACTTATCTGAACTATGTTCTAGTGAACTATGCAATATCTGATGTGAACTTATGTTAGGAAGACTCTGATATACACATTTGTTGAACTTTGCTATGGTTGATTATGAACTTCTGATTATGAACTTCTGCTTATGAATGTATGATATGCCACTATGATATGAACCTCTGACTTCTGACTATCTGAATATGAACCTTATGATATGAACTATCTGATAAGTTATCTGTGACCTTTATGATGAATTATGATCTGTGTCAGTTATGACATTCTGATTTGACCTAAGTTAGTTTGACACCCGAGCCAAATATTTAACTAGTCATAGGGGTTCCATGTCCGTATCAGTGATGCACCTCTGATATGACTCTAGGGCAGTAGAGTGATGTTCTGCCACGTCTCTGGATGGTGTAAGGAAGGGGCGTATGGATGCATCCTAGATCTGATCTGTTATCTGATATGATTTGTCTGGTGAATGATGTCGTGTGCAATACGCGTCTTCACAAAATTCTGGGAGCTAGTTACTCCATTTGTTATTGAGGTCTCCCCTCATACTATATAAGGTATTCCGAGGTCACCCCTCCGAATAAGAAAGTTACTTCTGATATGATATGTTCTGGGCTCGTGGTAGTTAACTAAATCTTTATCTGTTATCTCTATGTTAAGTATTTTGATTATGATTCGGTATGTTCAAGTGTTTATGATTATGTGCTAGGCTTATTATATGTTATTATATGTGTTTATGCTTTTGTATGTTTATGAGACTACCGTCTGTTATGCTAAGATATGATTAATATGTTTAAACATGATTTGTATATCTGATATTATGATCTGTTATCATTACGTGAATGCGTTGATCTGTGAGATGAATGTGCTAGTGTACAATTGAGTGTTTTGAAGGTTAATTATATGTCTACATATGTGACCTGCCATGTTAAAATCTGCTAAGGTTAGGATTTGATCTGAGAACTGGTTTAGCTACTATGTCTGCCATGACCTGTCTGCCATTTCCGCTGCTACAATATTGCATTAAGTGTATTAAATGTTGATTAATTGATTTGTATGAATGCCATGTTTATTTACTAGAAACTGTTTCCGTTAGTTTTGAGACTTTCCGTTTGGCTTATATGTAATCTGTTATTTGATATGTTATGTGTTTGGTTATTCTGATGTGTTTGTGTTTGTGTCATTAATGTGCTATGTGATGTCTAAACTGTTATGTGGTTGTTTGGATTTCTGTATATTTATGTTTCCGCAGAATCCTAAAAGATCCTTCGTCATGATTTTATTTTATTTTTCGTTATTCGTATATTTGTTTTGTTTAGCTTTTGTTTCGTTATATCTGCTCACTGGGCTTTGTAAGCTCAGCCGCATTTTCTTTTCCTGCGGCAGGTATTTAGCATTCAAGATGAGCTTATGGGATAGCTGATATGGGTTTGAGAGTAGAGCTGAGAGCACGATTTGACCATAGAGATCTTAGATTTATTTTGGAAGTTTAACTATTTATGTTTTCTTTTGATTATTTTGTAAAGACTTCCGCTTTTGTATAATACTTAAAGTTCTGATATGAAACTGTATTTGTGATATCTTTACCCTTGTCGGGTTGGGGTGTTACAGGTTCACTAGCCTACAAAAACTTTTTCTTTCATAATAGTAAATAGTGGACAATTAATGTATAATTGGTTTTAACTTAAAAAAGTTTGCACATTCTAACCTTCTGTAAGTTTTGTTCTTCCTTATCATTCATTTTTCATCTTTGATAGGTTCTACCGCGGCTACAAGGAGAGAACTTCGACCACAATAAAGTTGAATATGAGCGAGTAGGTGAAATGGTGAAAAATAAGGGATGCACCCCATCACAATTGGCATTGGATTGGGTCCTACACCAAGGGGGTGATGTTGGTCCTATCCCAGGTACAACCAAGATCCAAAACCTGAAAGAGAACCTTGGATCCCTTGGAGTTAAACTCACGATTCAAGATATGACTGAGCTTGAATCTGTGGATTCAATATCTAAGGGTGCTTCCTCCATCTGTACAGGTTGACAAGTCCTTAAACCAAGGGGATGTGCGTTTGTATTTCAATATTCTGCTGTAATGTGAACATTCTCCGTTTCAAGAATTTTCTTAAGCCAAGTTTTCCAACTTTTGAAGTTAGCATGACTGATACTTATAACGAAAAAAAAGGTGTTTTATACATTGCAGAAAAATGATATATGATTTAGTAAAACTACATTGCAGAAAAATGATATACGATTTAGTGAAACTAAACAAAATACTTCAAACGGCTGATATTTTAGTATAAAAAATATGTATCTATAATTAGTAGTCTTTATATCGATAATTTACCAAAAATGATTACTACTCTTATGAGTTACAGTTGAACTTTTTGGCCCAACATGTTTTGGGGAGATAAATCCATTTTCCAAATGTTTGTAGAATGTACTGCAAATATATAAGACTTAAAAAGTTACTGTGATAAAATATTACCGATTTTATATATAAATTCAAAACAGTTCAATTATAGTTTATAAAAGATGATAACCATATCATACCAACTAAAACAAATATGGTAATCATACATTCGAACGTATCAATGTGATGAAGTGAGACCAACAAGGTTATTTCAACACAATGCCTCACCAAGATTACCTAAAGTGTCCAACATGTAATTAAGCTACTGGAATATCCCTCCACTCTTTCCTTATATTTTAACAGCTAAATTTTAAAAAAAAAATGCCAACCAAATCATACATTGATGTCTCTAAAGAGACTTAACTCACATTCTAATGGTGTAAGGAAAATTAAAATACGCAAAAAATTAGAAATGTGAACCAAACAAGTTGAGGGTCATAGTTATAGATCCATATGTAGTTATATACCATTGGACTTTGGCAATGATAAAAGTAATCACTGCACATACACAGAAAATCAGTATAGCATATGCACCAGGTAAACAAACTTCCATGTTCCATTTAACGGATATTATTTCATTTTAAGGGTCCAAAGAAAATAAGACTTGATCTTATATTAGTGATATATACACATTTTTTAGAATTCTTTTAACATATGTTGCATGCAAGGATCACCAATGAACGCACACATTTTGAACCGTGTTTATCACGAAATGCTACATAAAATTTATGTGCAAATTACGACTTATATTGTTTTAGGATTAATGTTTTTTTACTTTATATATTTAAAGTGCTTATTTCAAATATTCTATAAGCCACCCGTGATTTATCACGGGTTTATAGGCTAGTAGCATATAATCAAATAATTAAAATACATGTTTTACGTATTGAGCACTACAACACTAGGGAACTTCATGTGAGGGGTTCATTTGGGTAAACGGATCGACGAGTTGCTGGATTTACGATTTAAAGTGTCCTAGCTCCTCGAACGTTTACTGCATGACCTCTGAATTATGATGGCCCGAACGGTAGTACGAGATATACAAACTAAAACCATTTCTATAAACAAACATACAAATACTACGTCATGATCAATATAATGGCATATATAAGCTCGTTCATGTTTTCTTAGGCATTATACCGAACCTAAGAGTTAACATCATATTCTAAGTTATACGTAGAGACTTCCATGCTTATCCATCGACTCCGTTATACGTTGTGATATCATTTTTAAGGTGAGTTCTTAGCCCCACTTTTACTCGCTTAATTGTTTTACAAACTCTTTGGGGTAGATACATGCTCAAACATTTGCTTTATACTTTTTATAAATACTCAAAGCATTATACTTGATTGCATTATACTTGATTGCGTTATACTTGATTGCATTATACTTGATTGCGTTATACTTGATTGCGTTATACTTGATTGTGTTATACTTAAGACGATGATAAGTCTCCCAATATAGATGGAGCAGTCCCATCGTTCGTATGATAAGTCGATGATAAGTCTCCCAATATAGACGGAGCAGTCCCCTCGTTCGCATGATAAGTCGATGATAAGTCTCCCAACATACACAGAGCAGTCCCCTCGTTCGCATGAAACTCTCCCAATATAGACGGAGCAACACTAAGTGCAATAATGTGAACTATTATGTCTGTATGTGTGCTTAACTATAAAATGTACTATATTTTAGCAGTGGGTTGTAAACACACAGGTTGCAAGTTTTGTATGGGCGGAACTTGGAACTGAGTTGATTTACAATGCCTTTGCTGTGTGAACATTCTTTAAAGGCTTTACATGTTAAACAAACTCTATGAACTCACCAACCTCTGTGTTGACACTTTTTAGCATGTTTATCTCAGGTCTATAAGTTGATAGCTGTTGCATGGAGCATAGAGTCGCTTGGCATATTTTGAAGACTTATGCTTTTATTATTACCATTCGATATGTTTTAAAAACACTTATGTATTGTGATAAGATCGTTATGAGCTCTAGGGGATAATAATAACAACAATTATAATGCACAACGGAATAAGAAAACATCGTTTGTTATTATTAACAAAGTTCTTCGTCATCATCTCCTCTACTAAACACTTTACTAATCACTAATATACTAAATACTAACCTAGGCGTTTACATGAACATACGCCTAGGAACTAACTAACTAAACAACTAAACCCTAGGCGTTTTCCCAAATCCCTACGCCTAGGTTCCCATACACACACCCCTTTGGTGTTTACATCTTGTACGTACAATAAATCTAATTCCCTGCCTCTCTTTATATACTAGAGAGTCTAGGGTTTCAATTGACTACCAAGGACTAAATAATAAAGTCTTCTTTAACAAGTAAGTCCCTTGTCTTTCTTTCTTCATCAATTGTCTTCATACGTCCTTCATCTTTCATATTTTGTCATAATCAACTCAAATATAATTCCCAACAATCTTTCCCTAGTTGATAATGACAAAACCAAATAAGTACGAACTTCCCCTGAAGTTAAGATGTTATGAAAGATAAGAACTTCTCCTTAAACATGCAATCATCAAGAATCTTCAAGTTGCAAATCTTCTATGTAATGCCTTCTTCCCCTTTTTGTCATAATCCACTAGGAGAATCTAAGTAGAAGCAACTTTGATCTTCAAAACCACGAACCAATATCATACGACTAATCCATCTTTCCAATGCCTCAAGATACCCTCCATGAAGTGTTCCGCAACACCATGATCACAAATACGTTGTAGTTCCAGCCATGAAGAACATAGTACCACCCAAAATACTAATATAGATGACTATAATCGCATTTGAAACCAAGTAGTAGTAACATGAAGAATAGTTCAAAGGTTTACCAATTTTTCCAATCATCGTCAAAGTCCAAATAAGTATAACAATATCTGAGATCTTGAACCTTGAAAAATAAACAAAACCATCTTACGTGTGTATCATCCAACAACCAAATCCGAAAACCAAATCGACTTCCCTTCAAATCCAAAATCAGGTACCAAGATGTACTGTTAATAAAATTCCAAATCTCTACATAAACCAAAAATCCTTTATCACTTTGTATTTAGCAGCAGTAGAACAATATCATGCTCCACTATTAAAAAAATTATCATTGACCCATGATGTACACTTCCACCCATGATCTCAAATATGTTAACTTTCAATGCACCATTAATTAGTACTAGGAACATTAATTGACAATCATCCAATCATTAACCCACCAACCATTATTATCAATTAATAAATAATGCACTAATCGACAATCCTCTCTACTAACTCAATTAATACTCCACTTGTAGATTATCATAATGCATTTATATCAGTGACCATTGAAGCTATACATTGACTTTGGAATTTAATAGGTACGAGGTGTTAGTGATCATGCAAATGCACTATATCTTGACCCCAAATTCAACCAACAATATGACTAATATGCAGATCACGAGTAGTACAAACACTAACCCACGTTAAACAGCAGCTTAAATTCTCATCTCGAAACGTAACAGTTGTAACTGTAGCAACGCTAACTCATGAAGTAGTAGCAACTTGCAATGTTATTGTAAGACCAGGAGCAAATAATCAACTTATTTGCATCAGTATACACGAACAGTACTATCATAATACTAAATAACTAAGTAGCAGTACTAACCTCCAATAAGCAATATTAACATATATGTAAACCAGTAATATTACTTCATAAAATAACACATCCAACGAGCAGTACCAACCTCCAAATAGTAGTACTTGAATACATTCAACATATAGGAGCAGTCCTAAACATATAGGAGCAGTATAAACTGATAACAAGCAGTACTTGCAGTAGTATCATAAACCTAGCAGCAGATTGCATCTATGTAGCAGTGGTAATCCTTCGCTGAAATCAGTAGTAACACATGAAGTCTATATCAATCGTATAGCCTTCCCCTTACTCTTGTAACCATATGTACCAAACTATCCAATACCAGATCGTGACCAATCAACAAAAAGTAATAAACTCCAATAAATCACGAACAAACTAACTAGCCAAACCGAGCAACACAAACTCGTAACCTGAATGCAGCCTTGTAGGGGACCAGTAGGTAGTACCTTCATAACGTACAGCAGTACTTTGAACTCGGGTAAAGCAGTACTTGTGAAAGGGTAGCAGTACCTTCAAACGAATCATAAGTAGCCAACATACTACTAACTCATGCGACACAACTGATAGAATAAAAGGCAGTGTTAACGAATATGGTTGATCAAAAACAAAGAACCAATCACAAAAGTCATATTCTCCAAACCCTATAACCAAAATAAACTTTTCAAACCCAAATCAGTTGGTCAAAAAAACATGCTCTACCGTCCAAAGCATAAATAATATGATACTGACCCATGATCTTTAATTGATACGAGGTAAGATTTGTGACTAGTTTCACCAATTAATAAATATCACCAATTAATGATCAATGTCATGACTTGGTATAATATCCCATCAATGTCACGACTTCCATAATGAATAAAATCAGTAAACTAAGGAAGTTATAAATATCAAAAACCCTAAAAATCCAAAAATTCGATTTTGAAAACCTCTTTCAGCAGCCAACTTCAACAGCCTGTAACTTTCACATAAAAGCTCATATCGAAAATCCCTCTGGTGAAAAGTTAGATTGTCATATAGAGAACGTCCACCTAAACTTTCGTCACGATCCAACGGTTAACGAAAAAGTTATCGCCTCTTGAAAACAGCCCTGCAGAAACATTACGAAAATTTTCTGAATTCGAATTTTTCTTTCTTCTTCTTCGAAAAACCTTGTAGATCCCTATATCAAGAGCTCCCCGCTCTGATACCAATTGATAAGATCGTTATGAGCTCTAGGGGATAATAATAACAACAATTATAATGCACAACGGAATAAGAAAACATCGTTTGTTATTATTAACAAAGTTCTTCGTCATCATCTCCTCTACTAAACACTTTACTAATCACTAATATACTAAATACTAACCTAGGCGTTTACATGAACATACGCCTAGGAACTAACTAACTAAACAACTAAACCCTAGGCGTTTTCCCAAATCCCTACGCCTAGGTTCCCATACACACACCCCTTTGGTGTTTACATCTTGTACGTACAATAAATCTAATTCCCTGCCTCTCTTTATATACTAGAGAGTCTAGGGTTTCAATTGACTACCAAGGACTAAATAATAAAGTCTTCTTTAACAAGTAAGTCCCTTGTCTTTCTTTCTTCATCAATTGTCTTCATACGTCCTTCATCTTTCATATTTTGTCATAATCAACTCAAATATAATTCCCAACAATCTTTCCCTAGTTGATAATGACAAAACCAAATAAGTACGAACTTCCCCTGAAGTTAAGATGTTATGAAAGATAAGAACTTCTCCTTAAACATGCAATCATCAAGAATCTTCAAGTTGCAAATCTTCTATGTAATGCCTTCTTCCCCTTTTTGTCATAATCCACTAGGAGAATCTAAGTAGAAGCAACTTTGATCTTCAAAACCACGAACCAATATCATACGACTAATCCATCTTTCCAATGCCTCAAGATACCCTCCATGAAGTGTTCCGCAACACCATGATCACAAATACGTTGTAGTTCCAGCCATGAAGAACATAGTACCACCCAAAATACTAATATAGATGACTATAATCGCATTTGAAACCAAGTAGTAGTAACATGAAGAATAGTTCAAAGGTTTACCAATTTTTCCAATCATCGTCAAAGTCCAAATAAGTATAACAATATCTGAGATCTTGAACCTTGAAAAATAAACAAAACCATCTTACGTGTGTATCATCCAACAACCAAATCCGAAAACCAAATCGACTTCCCTTCAAATCCAAAATCAGGTACCAAGATGTACTGTTAATAAAATTCCAAATCTCTACATAAACCAAAAATCCTTTATCACTTTGTATTTAGCAGCAGTAGAACAATATCATGCTCCACTATTAAAAAAATTATCATTGACCCATGATGTACACTTCCACCCATGATCTCAAATATGTTAACTTTCAATGCACCATTAATTAGTACTAGGAACATTAATTGACAATCATCCAATCATTAACCCACCAACCATTATTATCAATTAATAAATAATGCACTAATCGACAATCCTCTCTACTAACTCAATTAATACTCCACTTGTAGATTATCATAATGCATTTATATCAGTGACCATTGAAGCTATACATTGACTTTGGAATTTAATAGGTACGAGGTGTTAGTGATCATGCAAATGCACTATATCTTGACCCCAAATTCAACCAACAATATGACTAATATGCAGATCACGAGTAGTACAAACACTAACCCACGTTAAACAGCAGCTTAAATTCTCATCTCGAAACGTAACAGTTGTAACTGTAGCAACGCTAACTCATGAAGTAGTAGCAACTTGCAATGTTATTGTAAGACCAGGAGCAAATAATCAACTTATTTGCATCAGTATACACGAACAGTACTATCATAATACTAAATAACTAAGTAGCAGTACTAACCTCCAATAAGCAATATTAACATATATGTAAACCAGTAATATTACTTCATAAAATAACACATCCAACGAGCAGTACCAACCTCCAAATAGTAGTACTTGAATACATTCAACATATAGGAGCAGTCCTAAACATATAGGAGCAGTATAAACTGATAACAAGCAGTACTTGCAGTAGTATCATAAACCTAGCAGCAGATTGCATCTATGTAGCAGTGGTAATCCTTCGCTGAAATCAGTAGTAACACATGAAGTCTATATCAATCGTATAGCCTTCCCCTTACTCTTGTAACCATATGTACCAAACTATCCAATACCAGATCGTGACCAATCAACAAAAAGTAATAAACTCCAATAAATCACGAACAAACTAACTAGCCAAACCGAGCAACACAAACTCGTAACCTGAATGCAGCCTTGTAGGGGACCAGTAGGTAGTACCTTCATAACGTACAGCAGTACTTTGAACTCGGGTAAAGCAGTACTTTGTGAAAGGGTAGCAGTACCTTCAAACGAATCATAAGTAGCCAACATACTACTAACTCATGCGACACAACTGATAGAATAAAAGGCAGTGTTAACGAATATGGTTGATCAAAAACAAAAGAACCAATCACAAAAGTCATATTCTCCAAACCCTATAACCAAAATAAACTTTTCAAACCCAAATCAGTTGGTCAAAAAAACATGCTCTACCGTCCAAAGCATAAATAATATGATACTGACCCATGATCTTTAATTGATACGAGGTAAGATTTGTGACTAGTTTCACCAATTAATAAATATCACCAATTAATGATCAATGTCATGACTTGGTATAATATCCCATCAATGTCACGACTTCCATAATGAATAAAATCAGTAAACTAAGGAAGTTATAAATATCAAAAACCCTAAAAATCCAAAAATTCGATTTTGAAAACCTCTTTCAGCAGCCAACTTCAACAGCCTGTAACTTTCACATAAAAGCTCATATCGAAAATCCCTCTGGTGAAAAGTTAGATTGTCATATAGAGAACGTCCACCTAAACTTTCGTCACGATCCAACGGTTAACGAAAAAGTTATCGCCTCTTGAAAACAGCCCTGCAGAAACATTACGAAAATTTTCTGAATTCGAATTTTTCTTTCTTCTTCTTCGAAAAACCTTGTAGATCCCTATATCAAGAGCTCCCCGCTCTGATACCAATTGATAAGATCGTTATGAGCTCTAGGGGATAATAATAACAACAATTATAATGCACAACGGAATAAGAAAACATCGTTTGTTATTATTAACAAAGTTCTTCGTCATCATCTCCTCTACTAAACACTTTACTAATCACTAATATACTAAATACTAACCTAGGCGTTTACATGAACATACGCCTAGGAACTAACTAACTAAACAACTAAACCCTAGGCGTTTTCCCAAATCCCTACGCCTAGGTTCCCACACGCACACACCTTTGGTGTTTACATCTTGTACGTACAATAAATCTAATTCCCTGTCTCTCTTTATATACTAGAGAGTCTAGGGTTACAATTGACTACCAAGGACTAAATAATAAAGTATTCTTTAACAAGTAAGTCCCTTGTCTTTCTTTCTTCATCAATTGTCTTCATAAGTCCTTCATCTTTCATATTTTGTCATAATCAACTCAAATATAATTCCCAACATATTGTACTTCAGAACTTATGTTGTAACTCTTTTTTTCATTAATCGAATGGTAACTTTTCAAAACGTCTCATTTAGAGGTCGTTTTCTATACCTTGTACTTTGTATTATGAAGTAGCATCCCATTGACACAGTCTTCCGGTGCGGTTCTTTGGGGGTGTTACAGATTGGTATCAGAGCCTTGGTTATAGAGAACTAGGTTGCATTTAGTACCTAGACTATAACTACTTTATACATTAAGACACTTGTGACAACTCGTAATTTCAGGTCATTTTTACAAACTTTGGAAGTTTCACTATTTCATCATTTATCGTAAACTAGGTTTACGAGTATCAAATTCACGTAACCGTAATGGTTTGAATTCATGATCATATCATCGAGGACATTTCATATAGACTAAGTTTAGTCTACATTTCATTAACATCATTATCATCATATTAGTTCATGCATGGTTTTGCATTTTACATTAAACGTATAATCTCATATTAAATAAACGTTATCGCGTAATTAATTATTTTGAACAACTGATCCATTACTTCCAAAAATTATCCCGATATATTTTTATACTCATATTAAGTTATAAAAATAATATTATGAGTTTACCCAGTGTTTTAAATTTATTTTGTATATAAATTGTTATATTTATATAATTACGACGGTTTTCTTAAATACTACACGATTATTATTATTTCACTCAAATTTTGCAAGAAATGTATTTTTATAATTTTTATGACCTAAATATATTTTATCTTGACCCGTGAAAATTTATTTTTATCTAACGCTACCCTAAATATCCAAATGTGACTACAACTTATCATTTATCTTCATTAACTTACAAGTAATTATACATAATACATTTAAAAAAAAAAAAAAAACAATAAAAGAGAATGACTAGCACCCCTTGTCGACACAAGGGGTGATTCATTGAAGATTTTGAAAATATCTCTACTCTTTTAAAGTATTATACTAAAACCCATTTCATTTACTTCATTTTCACAAGTAAAAAAAAAATATCTCTCTTGCTCTTTCTCTCTTCCAAAACCGGGAGCCAACCAAGATAAGATGGAGGATCATCATAAAATTTTCTAAGAAAAGATTATTACACATTAGTATCACTCTTTGTATAGGTTTTGCAATATAAACCTAGGGTGATTAGGAAAATCCTTTGTTCTCATAAACCTCATCAAGTTACTAGTAAGCATTCATTATCATCATAATATTTCATATTCATTGTTATGGTCATTTCATTTTTATTTGAGAAAACATGCAAGTTATGTGATGTTTATACCACTTTTTAAGGTTTTTAAGTGTTATATATAAATAATTCATCCTATAATTACTCCTTGTTATATATTAGTTTTGGTGATGCCTAGGAACCCATGACACCCTAAGAAGGTGTATGGTAGGATTAGAATAGCTTCGGAGTTGTTTTGAATGGGTTAGAATAGGTTTGGCGCGAGAAAAACTCATTTCGACAAGTTTGCAAAAGGGTCTGTCCTTATTTTCAAAATCTGGAAAATCCGACAGTAGGTAAAAATTTTTGGCCTACTTATTTAGAAAATACACTTTAAAACGAAAACGTGGCCGCTTGAACGGATTAAAACGGAGCTATAACGAAGAAGTTATGAATTTTTCAAGTTTGACGACGAAAGATATTTGGTACAGAAAATTCAGCTTGTAATCTTGCCTTTTTACGAGTCAAAAATGAGTCTTAAGCGTTATAAAATGTGTCGACTTATCAAAAATATATTAGTATATATTATCACGATTCCGAGGACATATAAAACGTAGAAAACGGACTTGTAACGATTAAATTACATGTGATTTAACAAAGTTGCCGTAACTTTATTATATAAGAAAAACTAATATATTTCTATTAGACAAGTATTACGGCAAACAAGTGACCATGTTGAGGGTCGTTTTTAACATTGATGGAGTACTTTTTATAAAATGATGTCTTCTAGTAAAAGTAAGTTCGCCTGGTCTATTTTCCAAAGTGTTCAACCGTTCGTCAAACGGAGTTGTAATGAATAATATACGGTCGCTTAAACTTTGCCGAAAAACCACCCTTAAACAATATGTTGGACACAAGTACCATACTTTAACTACATTTCTCTCCATAATGGAGACCTCTAGGATGAAAACTTAAATGCCAAAACTTTGAGATAATGATACAAGCTTCCCAAAACCGTTGAGTTTGTTTCCTAACGCTCGACGTGCACCATTTTACGACTAGTTTTTAGAGGCCGTTTTAGTCACTTTCATGGATATTTCAACGATATTATTTTACGACGAAAAGTTATAATTTCATAATAAATCACTAAATGATTATCGTAGGATATCATTTCAACGTAAATACTTGTAAAGTATTTTATAACATGACGAGATGTCATAAACATGTATTTCAACGATAAACATTATTTTCAAATGTACAAGTGGTATAGATATCATATGAATTGCATGCATAACATTACATCATAACTTATGATAGAACATATCATTCATAATAGGTCACGGTCAGAGGTTGCGCCTCATTTCAGTGTATCCACTTTTGCCATTATATCATCATAAACATTGCAACAGGTGAGTTTTCATAGCCCCGATTTATTCAAGTTTTTACTTTATTTCAAACCTACGGGGGAGAATACATTGCACATCATTTTTATTACGATACCAAGTATATCAAATTCATTTACATTGCTTAAGTTACCTCATGCCAATTGAATGTCCCCATTATATAACATGAGCCGTTAATTTCATAGAAGCGAGGGTGAGTGGATAGATCTATCGAGGGTGACTCCTCCATCCGGGTTGGTGGATTCCAACTGGTTAAACGGATGCATTTCATTTAATAACATTATTTGAGTTGTTTGGCAAACACTCTGTTGGGGCGAACATCATGATCAGTCTAGTTTCGGTGTCATGGACTTATAGCAATTGTATCATTTTTGTGACGACATTGTCATACATTATTTATACTTGTGGTAGTCGTATTAAACATTTTCAACAACTCTATGAACTCACTCAACCTTTGTGTTGACACTTTTAGCAATGTATTTTCAGGTAACTACGGAATTCACTTCATGGCATGCATGTGGACACATCATAGAGTCGCGGTGACGACGCGTCTCACATGGGATTTATATACTTTAAAAAAACATCGTTTGACTTGTACCAAACTTATTTTCAGCACATAGTAACTTTCATTTGGGACATATCTTTGTAACTCTGAATGTTTTTATTAAATCAAGCGATGTATTTTCCAAACGACACTTTAGGTCGTTCAATATAACTGTGATTGTGATGCTATGACAGTCAATCCCCAAGAATTCCATTCCGCTGCAAAACAGGTAATTTGGGGGTGTGACAACACTCCTCTTTATTTGCCTTACACACACTTCGTGCACATATGCTTCTTGTTAGTTGTTTGTTTAGATCTACGCTATTGGATGATATGTTTTTTTGTACTGATGGAGAAATCCCAGAATTTAGTCAAGTCTTCAAAAATGTGGAGCTCGGTAATAACTGGTTATTTAACTTGATCTTGTGACAGTTCTTGTTTGATGAGACACAAGATTGAGTTAAATAATGTTTATTATTTAGCTGTAGATATTTGATGATTTGCCCAAGGATGGCAGTTCTCCTGTAGATACTTCTGAGAACTATTAGAGACTAATCTTTTTGTGATTTTAGCACCTAAGGGAAATTTCTATGTACTGAGTGTGACACTCACTAGATACCCACACTACACCACTCCTCCACCATTTAGGATCAAACAGTAGAATGTCCATCCATTTAAGGAATGTCTATCACTAAGATATGTGTGTCTGGTAATATGTACACGTATGAAAGGAGGCAATTATAATTATGGTGGCCAACATAATTATAAATGCATCACGACCCACGTGGACATATCTGATCATGCTTGCATTAATCAACATTAACTTAAATTAGGAATCATTTAAGATTAAGTAGTCCAGGAACTTACCTCATGTCTGACATTGACAAATTTCCTTCCTTGTAGAAATCATGGGACCTAAGAGAGTAACTCGTAGCACTAGCCGAGGTGGTGCAACACCAAGGGGTAGAAGAACTGGTGGACTTGAAGGTAGAGGAGATGGTTACAACACTAATGACCATACTAACGATGGTGGAAATCCTGATTTCTCTGCCATTATTGCCCAACAACTACAAAACCTACTTCCCACTATAGTCACCCAAGTTGGCAATCACATCAATAATTCGGGAAACCACAGAAGCATAAATGACACCACCAATAATGTAGGAGGGAATGGTAATAACAACAACAATAGGATTGGGTGTACGTATAAGGAGTTTACAGCATGTAAGCCAGTTGAATTTGATGGTAAAGGAGGTGCATTGGCATATACACGATGGGTCGAGAAGATGGAGTCAGTGATCGACATCAGTAACTGTGCAATCCACCAAAGGGTGAAGTATGCCTCGTGCTTGATGTCAGGAAAGGTATTGACATGGTGGAACACGCAGATTCAAGCTAGGGGAAGAGAAGCAGCTGTAGGCATGACATGGGACGACTTTAAAGCACTGTTGAAAGAGGAGTATTGCCCGGATAATGAGATGGAAAAGCTAGAAGATGAACTTTATCATCACTCTATGGTAGGGGCTGGTCATGCAGCCTACACGGATCGGTTTCATGAATTAGCCAAACTAGTTCCTCATCTGGTTATCCCTGAATCCAAGAGGATTGAAAGGTACATCTATGGTCTTGTTCCTGAGATTCGTGGGACAATAAAAACAACCGAGCCTTCTACAATTCAAAGTGCGATACTAAGAGCAGGGACCTTAACAGATGAGATGGTTAGGAATGGAGCTTTGAAAAACAATGATAAAAGGAAGGGAGCGGGTGAATCAGTAGAGCAAATGGGTACAATGTTTGATAACAAGAGGGCAAGAGAGGATTTGCGGCAACTGTTTCTAGTCAGAAACGTTATGAGGGTACATCACCCAAATGTGTTAAATGTCCTTATCATCAGGCATTTACTATTCACTTTTACTATTCACTTTCACTATTCATCCCGTAAAATTTTTATTTCACACTCTCGTAGGATAAATTATTTTAGTAATGACCTGAGAGTTCGACAATCGTTAGATCATTTTCGCAAAAGTTATTAAGAAAACATCGTTTTAAAGTTTCGTTTTAGACGGTCCACCGTTTAAACATCACACGCATAACGAAAATCAAATCTGATAATTTTCCTCACATCAGATAAATTTTTAGATCACTCATGATTAATTTGAAAATTTTTAAGATTTATTATTTTTATGTTACCAAATAAGCCCAGCGCAGAACAAAACTAAACTTACGTTTTAAACGATTCTACTTACATCCAGACTTAACGATTCCTGCACTGTATTTCCTAAGATGAATAGAAAATTTTATACTTTTGGAAAAGTCAAACATATTTCCCTCCTCCTTTGACCTTAAAGAAATTAACCTTGTACGTTCTACCTTTTTCTTAAATCGCGTAAATTTTAAACTTCACGAATAACTGTTAAGTTATCCCGCGTACGACGAAAACCAAAGTTTGACATCTCATATCACTTTTAGACTAATTTTAGTCTACTCTAAATAAATTCACGGTCGTTTCTCTAAAATTTCGTTCTTTTCTGATAAATTGTGAATTACGCGTTTTTGACCCGTATTTCCAGTTTTAAACAGCGTTTTTGCACCCAATAAGACTTATCACCCATTTTATATTTTTAGATGGAGTATAATGATGAGTATCATCATTCCTGCAAGTTTCATATTTTTACGATACCCGGTTTTACGTTTTATGGCTTAACAACTTTCGATTAGCGATTAACGGAACCAAAACTCACTCCGTAATCAAGATAATACCAAGACTATCCACCTAAGTCATCTTATCTCTATATGAACGAAATTAGGGAGGGGAGTTGATGTGTTGGTTGTGTACAAGTTTTAAATTTATAAAAGGTGAATTACCAATATTACCAATAACACATACGAGCAAGTATACTCGTCCGTTATAGCAAGATTATGAAGGTAAGTCGGGATCGTTCGCAGGGATTTGAGTGAATCTAAACACAAGTTTGAATTAACGTAGTCTATCCAAAACATATAACAAAGCAAATAGATATAATGAAATTCAGATGATTAAAAACTACACTTGCTTAAACTAGTTTCATATCATAGATTAATGTGATTGTGTTAACCTCTTAACATGTTGGTTATGATAATTAGTTGGTGTACTAATCTATTATTCTTACAAGTTAAACTTTGATCAAGAGTTTAGTTCATAAAAGCAAGCATTAAGTCTAGCCAATCAATTCAAGATCAATTCAAGTTTCATAAGTCTACATACATAAACTTAAACACCAAAACATCCACTTGTTCATCAAATTGCTTAAGAAATGGTCAATACAAAAGGTAACCGATCATAGACAAAAGGCTACAATTGATTCTCAACAACTAATCTTACGACCATTTAGATGTTTCCAACCAATCCAATTTGATATTCAAAAAGCGTTTCTATTACAACCACACCTTAGTTCCTTTGTATAATCAAGAATAATGGGTAAAAACAATCATCCATAGACAAAATGATTATGACTAGTTGAATAACAATAAGTTCTTTCGACCCCAACGATTACTATCAATTAACCAAACTTGATTAACAAATGTCACTATGAAACTTTAGCACAATTGGATCTTAGAATCAACTTGAAATTGAATTAAAACATGTTAACACAACCACTAACTAATCATATGATAATCAACATCATTTAAGCAAGTGCATAAAGAAACTAGCCACTCATAGCAAACATAAACATAAACTCAGAACTTTGAACATTAGAAAACATGATTAAAGGTCTTACAATGATTGAAATGAGATTACAAATGATGTAGTAATGATGCCTCAATTATTGGTGATGACTTCTTGATGGTTTGACCTCCAGATGATGACTTCTTGGACCTCCAAAGTTTCCTGGAACTTAACGGACGAATTTAGGCTTTGAGAGAGTAGTAGTGGTGGTAAGATAGGTGTGAGAGAAGATCTCTCAAGTTTTGGTGTATGAAATGAGGTTGCAAAGGCCTCTATTTATACTACTTCCATGGCTAGGGGTTATAAATGCATTTCTTGGTCACCAAGGAGCTTGGAAGGGACTAGAAGACATGTAGGAATGACCTAGAATAAAGTTTGGAACCTTAGTAATGGAAAAATGGCTGAAACAGGACCTCCAACCGGATCCGGTTGAGCTCCAACCGTTTCGGTTGGTCTACGTGACCATTCTCCAACCGGATCCGGTTGCGGGGCTCGACCGATCGGTTGGAGCAAAATCACAAAAAGTCATAAACGGAAAAGTTGTAGATCTTTCTCTTAGCTTTCCGTGGCCATGAACCGGTGGTCAAACGGAGTCCGTATGCAAAAGTTATGGCCAAAATGGTGAAGG
This sequence comes from Chrysanthemum seticuspe, assembly GCA_019973895.1. Lineage (NCBI taxonomy): Eukaryota > Viridiplantae > Streptophyta > Magnoliopsida > Asterales > Asteraceae > Chrysanthemum > Chrysanthemum seticuspe. The sequence continues at coordinate 290,761,032 of BPTQ01000006.1, forward strand.
TGTGTCGGGAACAACTAGTCTTCCAATATATCTTCGTTTAAGCTTCTTTTCTTCATTTCTTTCTCGTTTTCCTTCTTGAACTTTATTCTTGAGTCTTTGGACCAATAACTTGATGACTTTATCTTCTCGAATATACTCCACAAGTCTTGCTTTGGTCGGGAATTCTTCATATATGGAGAAATCTTCGTATTTTACTTCTTTTTCCGTCTTTTTCTCCACTTTCCTGCACTTGGCTACAAATGAACTAGCAAACGCACTTTGATACGATTAAGCAACAAAAGCATATGATTATAACCAAATAACATACATAAAAACACGGATAACGCTACTAAAAACATGCACAATTTGAGCGTTATCAAATTCCCCCACACTTAAACTTTGCTTGCCCTCAAGCAAATCTAGGAAAAACATCCACTGGTACAAGATCGTGATTATGAAAAATGTGATGCAAATCAACCAAGTATAAGTACGAGAGAGGATTCATCAATTATGCTTTATAAAGGTGAAACATCAAGATGTTTGACAATATCCAATGATTTTCTTGCATGATTAACATTTCAAAACACCTTACGAAAAAGGAACGAAATATAATTCACTCTATCACTCATTTTTAGTGGAGTAACAAGATAAATCACACTCATTGCTCAGTCATGATTAAATTATTACCATAAGCTTGTACAAGAAACAAAACTCCACCGACGTGGCGTGAGCACCAAGTAAAAACATCTAAAGAGGGCTTTTATTCGGGTTATAATGATAGGCTTCTGGTGAAGGGTATGGATAAGGCATGGGAATGTTTATGAAATTGGTGTTAAAATAAAAATGAAGTCAATTCTAATACCCATGTTGCTAGCTACCAAACATTCCACGAACCAAATAAACGATTATAGCTTTGCTTTCTTCTTTTCCACTTTCCACAGCTTTTTGCTTTGCCATGACAATTGTTCTTCGATCATAGCTCATTGGCTAATATTTTCTCATACTTTTTTTTTTTTTTTTTTTTTTTTTTTTTTTTAACATAACATAACGCATGGCTCAATCAATCAATCACATAGTATGTGGTACTCATAATCATTTGAACAATCTTTACTTTCCAGGTGACTAGCAACTAACCTTTAGACATTGATATGGGGTAGGCTAAGGTTTAAAGTGTAAAATCTTTTTGTATTTTCTGGGTGAAGCAAAATTGAAAAGGATGGCTCAGAGGGTGTAACTAGGGGTATCTAGTGCTAAAAATGAGCACTACAAATGGGTCCATGTGGGTGGTTAACTAACCAATGAGGCTATCTAATATATCATTAGATGTAAAAAGGAAGGCCATTTGGGTTAAATCTTAAGGTGCCTCTTTATCACACGAATTCACTTATATCGCACGAATGCAATCTTACTGCGGTCTGGTAATGATTTACAAGCACAAGTTCTAGAATAAATAAAATCACCGGCACACTCATAGCAAAAGATCCAAACATAAAAGATGTATGCTAATAAGAAATAGGCTCGAATCCTCACAATTTAGTGGAAAGGGTATAATATGTGCTAGCAAATGTTTATCGATCCCAGAATGGATTGCAATAGTAATCAGAACACATCTCGAAGTTTCAAATATTACCAATTTTACCAGTGGAATGATCCAGTTATTCAAATAGATAATCCTAAAAGTGTGAAAACAACTAGATCACAAGGGCAAACAAAATTTTAACTTTAAGCATGAAAACTCTAATCTTTCCTATTCACCCCCCCACACTTAAGTTAGACATTGTCCTCAATGAAAAACGAACTTCAAAGTATAGAAATAGGGAAAATAGAGATGAAACCAGATATGTCAACGAGTTTATCAGCTTAAAATTCTTTCTTCATTCTAAGCGTCCACTGGAGAAATCATCACCTGCACACAATCTTATAAACAAACAAAAGGTTTTATTAAAAGGATGGCACCCCCCCACACTTAAGTTCAACCAAAGGTTAAAAATTTGGGGAGTGACCATAGAAAATCAAAACACACACGGGTTGCCTCCCGAGAAGCGCTTGATTTATTACCGAGTCATCAGCCTGACTCGAATCTTCCCCGGGTTAGGATACTTTGACCATACGTTTCAAATGGGAAATTTCAGCTCTTAAACGTTGAGGGTATGGAATCCTTGGTTTGTACTCCACAATGGAAGGGAATACATTTGATTCTTTTGGTTCGACCATGGTACAGTCTCTTTTCGTTATTTCGAACGTTTGGTCAATTTCATTAGAAAAGAGGATAGGTGGCGGATCTTTTTGATTTTTCAGATGGTCATTGGACTTTTCACTCCCAGTGAATATTGCATCCACATTCTCAAGGTGAGTTAAAGGAGGTGGCTTAGTCCTACCGTTTGGATTTTGTGGTTCAGACCATTTGTCTATCTTTCTTTCTAGTTCTCCATTCCAGTTGTCACCAATTTTGTTGAACTTTATATCACCAACATGATTTGGAAATAAATTGCATTCGGAACTTTTTAATTGCGTCATTGGGATATGCATGGTGCAATCCTCAAGAAAAGGTATCACGGTTGGTGAGTTAGACATGATTTGGTTCAGATTTGGCATGGTTGGAATATGCTCGGTCTCGTCCTCTTCGATAAATTCATCCTCACCCTTATCGTTCTCGTATTGAATTGAGGGTGGTTTGTAGACAAACTCATGTCTAGAGTTGGAATATGTGGTGTAAGGAAGAGATTCAGCACGATGGACTTTTTGTTCCTTACTTAATCTTTCTATCCTCCTCTCCAAGTCTTGGCTTATTGCTTGTTGGTTCCTTCTTCCTTGATCGACTTTATGTTCCAATTCAACCAACAGGTTCGTCATATTCTCATTGGCTTTTGTTTGATTGGCCATCCACTCTCTCATCATCTCCTCTGGTGAGGTTTTAGGTGTATTGAAATGTTGTGATGGATGTGGTATTGTATTCCATGGTTGATATCGAGGATATGTTTGGGTTGGGTTGTGGTATGGAAAGGAGTACGAATTTCTGGAATTCTGGTCATAATATCTGCCGTGATATCCTGGGTGATATCCTTCATGTTGGGCGTGGTTCGCTTCCATGGGATCACACATCGGTGTGTCATCCTCAGCATCGTGGTTTAAAGCGTGGTGATTATTTCGCAGTTCCATCATCTCCCTCCGTATGCTTATGAATTGGGTATCGATGTTTGTTGAGAGAGCTTCCAATTTCTCGATCAATGAGGCATGATCGGTATTGATGTTGCTTCTACCGGCGGAAACAACGGTTTTCAGATTGGAATCGTTCGATAGACCACTTCTTGTGAAGATATCATTGACATATTCATTTCTTGTTTGTGGTGGACGGTACGTCTTATCATTTGATGGTTTTGGGTTGGATTGGGTATTACTTGGCAATGAACCAGATGGTCTAGAGGAATGTTGGTGAGAAAATCTGCCAAACTTGTTTTCAAGATCTTGGATAGATGCTTGATGATTTTTCTGTCCTTGCTCAACTTTGGCTTTGAGATTGAAAAATTGATTTTTGATAAAATCATTTGCAGATTTTTGAGCAGCCACGAATTCTCTCATGGTTTTCTCGAATTCAGTTTCTTCCATCTTTTTGTCGGGATTTTGTGGTGGTGGATCGTCAGTTCGTGGTTGAGAATCACGGTTGTCATCCCTTGGTCGGCGATCTTGCCAATTTCCAGAATTTCGACCGTAATAATTACTACGATATCCTCCTCCACGGTATCCTCCTTGATCATAACTCGCTTCTCATTCCTTCGGTCCACCCATAGGTTTATCGTCGCATTCGGACGATGGATGATTTCCTCCACAATTGTTACATCCGTCTCGCATTTCCTTCATTTCCTCTTTGATATCTTTGTATTGCGAGTCGATTTTTGAGGTTAACGTTTCCATCTTCTCCATGAGTTTTTAGGTATCGGTGTTTTCGACAAAAGCAACGGTTTTTCGGAGAGGTTTGGTTTTGGAATCTTTGGACCAATCAAGTTTGAGAAGTACTCGATCTTCGAGTAATTGATGTGCATCGTTGGGAGTCTTATAGAGAAAAATTCCTCCAGCATCAAGGATGCCTTGAGAGATTTCATCTAGTCCATGGTAAAAGGTTTGGATAATGGTTCCTTTTGATAATCCATGTCCATGACAACTACGAAGCAAATCTTTCATTCGAAGCCAAGCTTCGACAAGTGATTCATTTGGGTTTTGGTTGAAAGCACGAATTTCTCCCATTAATCGATCAAACATGACAGGTGGAAAGAATCGTCTTACAAAAGCTTGCCTCATCTCCTCCCAAGTATTGATGATTCCCGGGGTTAATTCATTGTACCATACTTTAGCATTGACATCGGTGTCGCCATTACGAAACATGCCGCAAATTTCGATGAATTCGGCAATGTGCTTATGCGGATCGGCCCGCGCACGGCCATCGAATTGCCGGTCTTTGATCATAGAAAGGTGATGTCCCTTCACGGTGACGTTGTCACCAAGGTTAATAGCAACAATAGCACTTTCGGGGGTTGGTGCTACGGTTCGGTTGGTTCCCCACATGGGTTGATCGTCCGGCATGGGAAAAGCTAAATTCGTGAAAGGGTTGTAAACAGCTTTGGCTTCTACGAGGTTATCAAATGGTGGGTTTGGTACTCTTGGTACACGATTTTCCAATGGTATGAAACGTGTTCTTCTTCTTCTTTGAATCAAACGTTCGGGGTTGGTAAGAGGTGTAATTGGTTCTATTCCCGCTGCTCAAGTGTTCATACAATGTCCTAGAGAATCCAGGCAATATCTAAACACACGGACAAACAATGAAAACAGTTTTACAGAGACAGATTAGGTAACCGGATCGGTTGCGGGATGCGACCGATCGGTTAGACCAGTTGATTGATGGGCAAAATCGTAACCGATTCGGTTGAGGGGTAACCGGATCCGGTTAAGGTTTCTGAGAATATTTTTTTTTTTTTTTTTGGTTGAATCGACTGAGGGAAATTCAAAAACTTGTTGAAACACAATCAAATCCCCGGCAGCGGCGCCAAAAACTTGATGTGCTGGTTGTGTACAAGTTTTAAATTTATAAAAGGTGAATTACCAATATTACCAATAACACATACGAGCAAGTATACTCGTCCGTTATATCAAGATTATGAAGGTAAGTCGGGATCATTCGCAGGGATTTGAGTGAATCTAAACACAAGTTTGAATTAACGTAGTCTATCCAAAACATATAACAAAGCAAATAGATATAATGAAATTCAGATGATTAAAAACTACACTTGCTTAAACTAGTTTCATATCATAGATTAATGTGATTGTGTTAACCTCTTAACATGTTGGTTATGATAATTAGTTGGTGTACTAATCTATTGTTCTTACAAGTTAAACTTTGATCAAGAGTTTAGTTCATAAAAACAAGCATTAAGTCTAGCCAATCAATTCAAGATCAATTCAAGTTTCATAAGTCTACATACATAAACTTAAACACAAAAACATCCACTTGTTCATCAAATTGCTTAAGAAATGGTCAATACAAAAGGTAACCGATCATAGACAAAAGGCTACAATTGATTCTCAACAACTAATCTTACGACCATTTAGATGTTTCCAACCAATCCAATTTGATAATCAAAAAGCGTTTCTATTACAACCACACCTTAGTTCCTTTGTATAATCAAGCATGATGGGTAAAAACAATCATCCATAGACAAAATGATTATGACTAGTTGAATAACAATAAGTTCTTTCGACCCCAACGATTACTATCAATTAGCCAAACTTGATTAACAAATGTCACTATGAAACTTTAGCACAATTGGATCTTAGAATCAACTTGAAGTTGAATTAAAACATGTTAACACAACCACTAACTAATCATATGATAATCAACATCATTTAAGCAAGTGCATAAAGAAACTAGCCACTCATAGCAAACATAAACATAAACTCAGAACTTTGAACATTAGAAAACATGATTAAAGGTCTTACAATGATTGAAATGAGATTACAAATGATGTAGTAATGATGCCTCAAGTATTGGTGATGACTTCTTGATGGTTTGACCTCCAAATGATGACTTCTTGGACCTCCAAAGTTTCCTGGAACTTAATGGACGAATTTAGGCTTTGAGAGAGTAGTAGTGGTGGTAAGATAGGTGTGAGAGAAGATCTCTCAAGTTTTGGTGTATGAAATGAGGTTGCAAAGGCCTTTATTTATACTACTTCCAAGACATGTAGGAATGACCTAGAATCATTTGGAATAAGTTTGGAACCTTAGTAATGGAAAAATGGCTGAAACAGGACCTCCAACCGGATCCGGTTGAGCTCCAACCGTTTCGGTTGGTCTACGTGACCATTCTCCAACCGGATCCGGTTGCGGGGCTCGACCGATCGGTTGGAGCAAAATCACAAAAAGTCATAAGCGGCAAAGTTGTAGATATTTCTCTTAGCTTTCCGTGGCCGCGAACCGGGGGTCAAACGGAGTCCGTATGCAAAAGTTATGGCCAAAATGGTGAAGGTGTGTCGGGAACAACGAGTCTTCCAATATATCTTCGTTTAAGCTTCTTTTCTTCATTTCTTTCTCGTTTTCCTTCTTGAACTTTATTCTTGAGTCTTTGGACCACTAACTTGATGACTTTATCTTCTCGAATATACTCCACAAGTCTTGCTTTGGTCGGGAATTCTTCATATATGGAGAAATATTCGTATTTTACTTCTTTTTCCGTCTTTTTCTCCACTTTCCTGCACTTGGCTACAAATAAACTAGCAAACGCACTTTGATACGATTAAGCAACAAAAGCATATGATTATAACCAAATAAAATACATAAAAACACGGATAACGCTACTAAAAACATGCACAATTTGAGCGTTATCAGGAGTCATCACCTTGGTGTCAAAATCCTAAGCATGCTTCCTTTAGATCATTTACATGTGTAAATTTAACCATGGTTATTTTTTAACCCAATATATAGTTAACTAAAATCTCTAGCCTATAAATACCAAGCATAAACCTTCATAATTTCTTGCACCACCCTTTCTTATCATCTAAAGTCCTAAACCTAAGGCATTTCTTATAGATCTTGTAAGAACATTCATGTGTTCTTGAAGAAAACTAGCGTTTGATCTTCGTTCTTGGAAGTTTTCAAGAAAAAGTCGTTATAATCTTCAAATATCTTCAAGTCTCCAAAAAGACGTCGTTATAATCTTCTTTTCTTCTTCGGGTTCTCAAGAAGGTGTTGTTATAATCTTCTAATAGTCGTGGGTTTTCAAAGATTGCAAATTCTACGTCGAAGCTCCGCTAATATTTTATTTTTTTCATAATAGTCAAGCATTCTATTTTAAGGTAAGTATATATATAACTCAAACTTATTTAAATACTTATAAACTTTGTTAGTTTATTTATTGTATTTATAAGCTCTAAATATAGCATATAATCAAATAATTAAAATACATGTTTTACGTATTGAGCACTACAACACTAGGGAACTTCATGTAAGGGGTTCATTTGGGTAAACGGATCGACGAGTTGCTGGATTTACAATTTAAAGTGTCCTAGCTCCTCGAACGTTTACTGCATGACCTCTGAATTATGATGGCCCGAACGGTAGTACAAGATATACAAACTAAAACCATTTCTATAAACAAACATACAAATACTACGTCATGATCAATATAATGGCATATATAAGCTCGTTCATGTTTTCTTAGGCATTATACCGAACCTAAGAGTTGACATCATATTCTAGGTTATACATAGAGACTTCCAGGCTTATCCATCGACTCCGTTATATGTTGTGATATCGTTTTTAAGGTGAGTTCTTAGCCCCACTTTTACTCGCTTAATTGTTTTACAAACACTTTGGGGGAGATACATGCTCAAACATTTGCTTTATACTTTTTATAGATACTCAAAGCATTATACTTGATTGCATTATACTTGATCGCGTTATACTTGATTGCGTTATACTTGATTGTGTTATACTTAAGACGATGATAAGTCTCCCAATATAGACGGAGCAGTCCCCTCGATCGTATGATAAGTCGATGATAAGTCTCCCAATATAGACGGAGCAGTCCCCTCGTTCGCATGATAAGTCGATGATAAGTCTCCCAACATACACGGAGCAGTCCCCTCGTTCGCATGAAAGTATCCCAATATAGACGGAGCAACACTAAGTGCAATAATGTGAACTATTATGTCTGTATGTGTGCTTAACTATAAAATGTACTATATTTTAGCAGTGGGTTGTAAACACACAGGTTGCAAGTTTTGTATGGGCGGAACTTGGAACTGAGTGGATTTACAATGCCTTTGTTGTGTGAACATTCTTTAAAGGCTTTACATGTTAAACAAACTCTATGAACTCACCAACCTTTGTGTTGACACTTTTTAGCATGTTTATCTCAGGTCTATAAGTTGATCGCTGTTACATGGAGCATAGAGTCGCTTGGCATATTTTGAAGACATATGCTTTTATTATTACCATTCGATATGTTTTAAAAACACTTATGTATTGTACTTCAGAACTTATGTTGTAACTCTTTTTTTCATTAATCGAATGGTAACTTTTCAAAACGTCTCATTTAGAGGTCGTTTTCTATACCTTGTACTTTGTATTATGAAGTAGCACCCCATTGACACAGTCTTCCGCTGCGGTTCTTTGGGGGTGTTACATCTACCCTGTGAGGAGTGCTTACTAGGTGTTGGCATGGATTGGGTCTTATTGATGGTACCACTATCCTCACCAGCTTCTAAGCCTCGTTGAGTAGTGGCAGCCCTCACCACCCTATCTCCTCCATCACCTGATATAGGCGCATCTGCTTCAATTAGAAGAGGAGAATGGGTCTGAGCATGCCCATTCCCTTGTCTGGATTGCCTACTTGTTGATGAAAGTGGTTGATTAGGAGATTGTTCAGGATATGTGGGTATGTGTTGGGAGCCACCTGTGCTTGATGGTCCTTCACCCTCAGCAAGGAGCATGTTAGCAAATAAAGGCACTACAACCCCATTATAGCCTGCCACAGCCCTTGACATATTGGAAAACACTTTGGCTGTGAGTAGTTTTGAAGGATAAATATTTTTGTGAGGCTGTAGCTTTTTGTTTCTGAAGATCCAAAAATACTTGTATAAACCTGGGATACATCAGAAAAATTGGTTTTACTTATTGCATTTTTAAGAATACCCTCAAAAATATAGTTTGAAAAATTGAACACCCTGCCTGTTGCAAGGCAGATCAAGGCTGTGGCTATATTTGTGGGGAAAGCATCCCAGCCAGTCCTTTTGTGACTCAAGCAGTGTAGGAGGGTATGGATTAGAAATCTCCATTATGGGGAAAACTGACTTTTGTGTAAATTGAAAGTGTCATCATGTCTATACCCCATCAATGAGAGTTGTTTAAAAATTTCAGTGCCTGGCAAAGTGGTAATACCTTCAGCATCTCTAAGATGAAGATGTTCTCTAAGAGAGGCTTCAGTAATAACAATTTGAGTGCCATCCACTGTACCAATTAACTGTTGTAGCCTTTCCTCAGTTGTTGAGGCAATTGCAGTTTTCCAAAACTTTCTGACAGGGGTACATAAGATAGTAGGGTTTAAGAGTAAAGCAAACTTGATGCTGCTTCGGTTTAGAAAGGCTACTATCTCAACAAATTCATCATGACCTTCTAGAAATTCCAAGCATGCCACCATGTTATGCTTGTTGACAAAATCAAGAGGAGCCATGAATGATTACAATAAGGGATAGTAAGGTGGGATTTAATAGCAAAAGCCTTTATTGAATTATGGTGAAAGCAATTGGAAAGTCATGCAATTTATAGAGAATTGGAGAATTTTGGTTGACCCGCCTTATAAATATTTATGGTAATAAGTGAAGAGAAACCAATTAGGAAACCCTTTTATAAAGAAACAAGCAGTAACAACTCTACTTGCACAAGTAATCATTGCATAACAGACTTTTGGAATAAGTACTAACGGCTAGTTCATCAGTACTAACTATGCTTATCAGTACTAACTTATAACCATCAGTATCAACTTTTACCCATCAGTATTATCTTATATTTTGGAAATTATAATACTGAAAACCCAATTTTGAAGGGATTAAGTGTGGTGACAGACACTTAATCAAGGTCGACCTCACATGGCCTCTGGTTTGGTGAAAACCAATGGTTTCAGTGCATAGCACTGCCTGTGATGGATAGTCCCATTAAAAGGGCCTTCCTGACAGGGTTTCCAGCTCGCGGCAGGTGTTGCCTCTAACACAAGTGTTGGATTCACGTTTGCTCGCTGTTCTCTAAGCCAAATGCCCTTGGGCTAGTCACACTATCTGTAAACAGATAGAATGGCAAAGAGTGGGTTAGTGTAGAATGATTCTGACTAACTGAAACGATCAATTCATGTTTATTAATATCACAAGATGACTCATAATGCTTTGGCATCACACAGTCCATAGTTACAGCAAGTTCTATCATGTGGTGGCTTCAGAATGAGCATAAGGAAGAGACCCACATGTGCTGTAACATTAAGTCACCAAACCAAATCCATATTGCTTGTGTTATGCCTGAAAATTAGTCCAAAACCAAGAAAACACAATCCAAGACATTTTCTTGCCAACCCAGTATTAACTTTTTACAATCAGTATTAACTGGATAACAATCAGTACTAATCACCAGTTTACAAAACTTTACAAAATAGAGAGAGATAAGACATATTATGGATGAAGCATCCCAATACTTGTGACCAAGTACTAAAACCTTCCCAAATCAAAAGCTTTAGTTAAAAGATCTACAACATTAAACTCAGTATCAATACTTTTAACCTGAATGAGTTTCTTTTCATTACAGTCTCTTATAAAATGATGTCTTATCTCTATATGATTAGTTCTAGAATGAAAAACTGGATTTTTGATAATGCATATAGTACTGTTGTTATCAATATAAATGACAGTGCCCATGAAATTATACCCATAATCAAGCATCTGATTCTGAATCCAGAGAACTTGACCACAGCAACTTGCATCCGCTACATACTCAGCCTCAGTTGTAGAGTTTACCACAATACTCTGCTTCTTGCACTGCCATGAAATCAACCTATCACCAAGAAACTGATATCCTCCTATGGTTGACTTCCTATTAAGACTTGCCCCAGCATAATCATTGTTAGAGTAAGCTACCAGATCAAAGGGAGAGTCCTTAGGAAACCAAAGGACTAGTTGAGCATGGCCTTTCAGATATCTAAAGATTCTTTTAACTACATGCAAGTGATAAAGCTTTGGAGAGACTTGGAATCTTGCACATGCACACACTGCAAACATAATATCTGGTCTGGAGGCAGTCAAATACATACATGATCCAATCATGGACCTATAGAGATGCTGATCAACTTCTTCACCATCAGCATCTAGAAGTAGTGGCTTATTGTGCTCTATAGGAAGGCTTTCAATCTTTGTACTTTCATAGCCAAACTTCACCAAAATCTCCTTGACATACTTATCTTGACTAATAAATATGCCATCTGTCTTCTGCTTGACCTGTAGCCCAAGAAAGAAGGTGAGTTCTCCCATAGAACTCACTTGAAACCAGTCATGCATCAATTTCTCAAACTCTCTGCATAGATCCTGCTTGGTTGAACCAAAAATAATGTCATCTATATATATTTGTACCAACAGGATATCAGTCTTCACATTCTTGATGAATAGAGTATGATCAATCTTCCCTCTTCTGAAGCCATTGCCCAAAAGATACTTGGCTAAAGTTTCATACCAAGCTCTTGGGGCCTGATGCAGACCATAGAGTGCCTTCTGAACTTTGTCCACTTTTTCTGGAAAGTTTGGATCTTCAAACCTAAGAGGTTGACAGACATACACCTCCTCCTCAATCTTCCCATAGAGGAAAGCACTCTTCACATCCATCTGGTATACTGTGAAGTCTTTATATGATGCATAGGCTAGGAAAAGTCTGATAGCCTCAATCCTTGCCACTGGAGAAAAGACCTCTTCATAATCAATCCCTTCCTGCTGTGCATACCCCTGAGCTACCAGTCTAGCGTTGTTCCTTATTACTACACCCCTTTCATCCTTCTTGTTTTTGAAAACCCATTTTGTGCCAATAGCTCTCTTGCCATCAGGAAGATCCACCAGAACCCATACATTTAGAAGCTTAAACTGGAGAAGTTCTTCCTGCATTGCTTCTACCCAGGATTCATCTTCAAGAGCTTTGTAGACTCTCTTTGGTTCTGCTTGGGAAACAAAACAAGCAAAGAGACATGTCTGTGAGGCACCATGATTTCTTTCTTCATAGATGGCACTGAAGAATCCTGTCTCACTATGCTGAAATTAGATCTTGTAGTTCTTTCAGCATTGACATCTCCAATAACATTTTCCAAGGGATGATCTTGATTGATTCTTCTATGTGGTGTAGCAGGAACAGCATAAGATGAAGCTATATTTTTCATATCAATCTCATCAGCTTCACCGTAGGGATCAGGAACCTCTGTATTAACTGATGGAATAGTCTGAGGACCATCAATACTAAAATCTGGCTCATCAGCACTAACTTGTGGCTTATCAGTATTAACCACAGTTGTACTGAACACTTGTGGTTCTACCACTGTGTCATCTGTATTGGTTGCATCTCCTTCAGCATTAGAGTCATTGGTATTTGGAGGCTGATCATCAGCTTTGTTTACCTCCCCTGAAGAAATGCTTCCACTTGAGTTGTCATTCCAAATGGGCAATAGGATGCAGTCATCATCATCATCATAATCTGCATCAGGACCTTGCTTTTCTCCTGCAATCATGTTAAAATCTACATAAACAAGCACATAGTTCATAGATTCTGTTAGCATATCAATATTAAAAAGCCATGTTGGTCCTTGCCCCTCTACATTAGCTTTGTCCTCAAGAAACTCTATGTGTAGTTTCTTCTCTATCCTTCTGGTTCTAGAATTATAAACCCTAAAGGCTTTACTATTCAAAGAGTAGCCAACCAGATATCCACTATAAGATTTTCCATCAAACTTACCTAAGTGGTCAATGGTATTGAGAATAGAGACATGACACCCAAAAGGTTTAAGAAAGTTTAGGGTGGGCTTTCTACCTAAAAACAGCTCAAGGGTGCCTTGCCATGAGGCTTTACAATCAGTACCCTATTCTGAACATAACAAGCAGTATTAACTGCCTTAGCCCAAAATGTTGTGGGTAACTTGGAATATGCTAACATAGTCTTAGCAGCATCAATCAATGTCCTATTTCTCCTTTCAGCAACCCCATTTTGCTGAGGAGTTCTAGCTACACTGTATTCTCTTTTAATACCCTTAAGTTGACAGAAATCATTCATCACCTGGTTTTTAAACTCTGTCCCATTATCACACCTAATGATTTTAACTTTCTTATCAGCTAGGTTCTCTACTGCAGCTATGTAAGACTTAAGAATTTCACTGGTCTCATCCTTAGTATTCATGAAGGAAACCCAAGTAAATCTGCTAAAATCATCAGTCACAACCAAACAATACTTCTTAAAATTTAGGCTGCTAACATTAGTGGGGCCAAATAAGTCCATGTGCAGCATATGAAGTGGTTGGGTGATAGAGTTAAAAACCTTGGGCTTAAAAGAGGCTCTATGCTGCTTCCCTTTGAGGCAAGCACTACATGCCTGTTTATTTTAAAATCTTTTTGAAGGTAAACCTCTTACAAGGTTATTTTTAGCTAAAAGATTTATAACCTTAAAGTTCACATGACCTAGCCTTCTATGCCATAAAATAGATTCATCCAAAGAAGCTGTAGCAACTAAACATGTAATATTGTCTTTGGGCACTATGTTTTTCACATTGACACTGTACAGATTGCTTTTCTTAGGAAACTTAAGTAGAACCTGATCATCACTAGGCAACTTAAAGTTAGGAGATAAAACCAAGCAATCATTATATGTGAAAAGAACAAAATTCCTCTTGTCACACATTTGTGACACACTGAACAGGTTGTATTTGAGTTCTTTCACATAGTACATATCTTTAAAGTCCAGATTACCAGTCTTGATTGTGTCTTTACCAGTAATTCTTTCACCAATTCCTCCTCCAAAAGAAACATATCTGATAAGGATTTAAAAGGTACACTATTGAGGGGTCATTTAAGCCCTTAATTGATTACTTTTGTATCCGTTACTATTTAATTTCATTCCTTTTTACTTTTTAGGTCTCTTGAAGGCAAATTGCTGGAATGACACTTATTCAGACGAAAATGCGCGAATATAAGAAGAAAATGGCCAAAGTCAAGAATCGAGACACTCAAGCTGCTGGAACTGAAAGGGGACGGTGTCACGGCCTAAATGCGACGCCGTCGCTACACATCTTGAGACGACTCAGTAGCCAAATTGCTAATTTACAAGTGACGGCATCAGGTTTAAAAGAGTAGGGCGTCGCAACTCAGAGGGCCTAGATTTGGATCCAGACAGCGTCAGAGGTTGAAGTCGACGGCGTCACGAGCATAAAGTGATGCCGTCACAGAGTTGACGTGGCCAAGACGAAACCCTAATGGCGGCGACCCGACGGCGTCACAATTAAAGAGTGACACCATCGCATTTTGTAACACTATATATAGAATCCGAATTTTTCATTTTTATGGAGGTTGTTTTGTGGAGTAAAAACCTAAATCTAACCAAGGCTATCTTGGGCAGTATCTTAGGGTTCCATACCCTATTTTACAACAAGATGAGTGTTTTACTTCATTGATTCAATCATGTCTTCAATTGTTTGTGTGTATGCTTGCATTTTCTCAATGTCCGGCTAGTTTACTTGTGTGTTTGCTTAGATAATATGAAACCTCGTTATTGAATATTGATTGGTTGTCTCTTATCTTAATTGTGATTGACCTAGTATTGTGATAGGTCATTCGTTGTGTTATTAAAGCTTGATTAGTCTTTGTTGAACCTTAGCTTATAGTTACTAGTGGAATTGTAGGCTAGATATCCAAAGATAACCTTAGTGTTAAGTTTATGAATCCTTGAGATTTCGTAGTCATTAACCTTAGGTAACTTCAAAGAGTTAGGGATAAACGCATACCCTACGACCTTAGAAACACAACGCGTTAAGAATAAGGACGTGACAATTCTACCATCAATAGGAGATAACTAGGGAGTAATAACATCTAAGTAAACACATTTTTAATCATCATAAGAGCACACAACAATAGACATAGATTACACTCACCTTAGCTTAGTTAATTAGATAATTAGATAAGTAGAGTAATCGGTAGAAATACTAATCCCCAAATCCAAACCTCGAGATTCGTAGCTTTCCTTTTGCTAAAAAACATAAAAAAGATAAAAACTAATCTTCCTCCACCCCAACCTTAGCGTAGTAATTTCTCACTAGCATTCCTATTCCTCTAGAGAACGATATCAATTCCCGAGGCTTACCCTAATACTACACTACAACGATTAGGTTCACTACCTAGGGTGTTGAAAAACTTGCTCGACAAAAAGGAAGTTCCTTTGACCCCGAACGCGCGTTATACGCGTATCAACTTTTTGGCGCCGCTGCCGGGGAGTAGAATAGCTAGTTAGATTTCAACCTCGTTTAGGTTTCCTTGCTTGATTCCTATAAAGTAAGCTTTTTTCCTATTTTTAGCTTGCTCGTAGTCTATCCCCCTTCTTTGTGACCTTTGTTAGTAACCCCATCACTTTTCAACATGGTAGATGATAATCAACCACCACTCATCAACCCACCACCAAATGACCCACCAAGAGGCCGTACTCTTGGTGAATAGTCGAAACCAAGCCACCTAGGCTATAGGAACACCATTGAGCTTCCCGACCAAACCCAAACTACGACCCTGCGATCCGACACCATCCGGTTGGTGCAAAACGGATGTGCATTCCATGGACTTCGTTCTAAAGATCCTAATCAGCATCTTAAGGATTTCCTTAAAATCGTCGATTACATCGACCTCGATGCTACTACTCGGGAGACCACGCGTTTGCGTCTCTTCCAATTCTCTCTACGGGACCAAGCTAGTAATTGGCTTGAGCGACTTCCCGCCAGCTCCATCTCAAGTTGTGATGATCTCACCTCTCGTTTCCTTGCTCTGTTTTCCCACCGGGAAGAACTACTAAGCTTAAGAATGAAATCTTGATGTTCCAACAATGTCAAGGTGAATCTCTCTACGAAGCATGGACTCGATTCAAAGACTTACTCCATAGAGTCCCTCATCACGGCATTGATCTTTGGCTTCAAGTCCAACTCTTCTATGATCATGTCAACTTCCCCACTAAGCGATCCATTGACCAAGCGGCCGGTGGAAAACTTAGTGATCTCACCGCGGAAGAATCATGGGGTATAATAGAGGACCTTGCTCTCTATGACAA
This sequence comes from Chrysanthemum seticuspe, assembly GCA_019973895.1. Lineage (NCBI taxonomy): Eukaryota > Viridiplantae > Streptophyta > Magnoliopsida > Asterales > Asteraceae > Chrysanthemum > Chrysanthemum seticuspe. Next base: position 290,777,367 of record BPTQ01000006.1, read on the forward strand.
CGAAAGTTAGAACGACCCCCGTGAGTTTCCCAAAACCGTAGAGGCAATCTCCTTGCCTCCCATTGACTCACAATCTTCCGACCGTAGAATGCTCGAGCTTGAAGATCAAGTTAAATTCCTAATGAGCTCCTACGAAAATCCTAAGTCTTCACACCAAGTGAACCAAGTGTCTTCCTTGTGTGAGCCGTGTAGTGGTCCTCATAACACGCGCACTTGCACAAGACTCCCCGAGAAAGCTTCCGTTGACTACGCATCCTCGCGTACCAATGGAACGGGAGGAAGATTCCTTACAACACCCGAACCTAGGACTTTTAATGACGCCCGAGAAGCATGGAAGGGCAAGCCTGACTTTTATTGGGGACAAACCAAAGAATTCACATCTAATGATTTCTCATGGCCCCCATCTCACGGCCCTAACCAACAAAACATAGAAGGGATGTTGCAACACCTAGTCACATCCTAAGAAGCTCAAGTAGCTAAGCTCTCAGACCGTTTTAACCAACAACAAGCTGAGATGGATAGGAAGATTGATAACCTCTTGAAAGCCATAACCAATAGTGATAGGAAGGTTAATGCTGTCTCAACTCCCGAAGCATCAGGTGTAGAGATTAAGGACCCAAGTAAGTTAGCTAAGCACGTTCAATTCGTCAATACCATCGCCTTAATGAAACCTAATAGAACAAATGATGAAACGAACCATGAGACGGTACTTGAGGTTAGTGAAACTCCTAGGAATGAAACAACCGAGGAATTGGATGAAGTAGGCGATGACTATTTCAATAAGTTTCCTACGAAAGAAGAACTCTCTCACCACCCACACTTAGTACGAGACCTCCGTCACATGTATGTTAGGAGAAGCCCTAGGATCAAGTTTGGGAACCCTTGGAATCTTAACATACCATGTTGCATTGGACACCTTTTCATGGAAAAGGCCTACATTGATCGCAAGTCCCCAATAAATATCATGACTAGCACCTACTATAATTGGGTAATGAAGAAGCCTATCCCAACTAGGCAAGACCCCGATAATCCTAGGGTTAGTTGCAATTTTCTTGGTAGAGTTAAGGGATTGCCCGTCTATGTAGGAAGTTTCACTTTTCCTACGGACTTCATAGTTGTGGATGATATCAGTACGGCCATAGATCCTAGCTTGTCCCACGTTATTCTATGAAGGCCTTTTATAGAAAACACCGGTATGACTTGTGATCCGTCATTAGGAATAGTTAGATTTAAGGATGAGACCAATGATGTAGCCTACTAAATGCCCTTTAAGATTGGGAAATTTTCATCACTATCCAATGATGAAAAAGAACTTAAGCTATTGGTCTACTATAGGAATGAGGAAGATAAGGAAAAGGAAGTTGATTATGTGATGAATAAGATTTTCGGGTTCTATAAGGATTGCTTGAAACTAGGACTGGAATATAGAACGGATTGGGGAGAAGATGACTTCTTAGAAAGATGCATAATAGGGCATTACTATAACATGGAAAACCCCAATAGAGACCGTCATGAGGAAGAAGGTGACGGTAATGAAGTCACGTAGGGACACGACTTCGAGTCTAGCTACAAGGCTCATAAATAAAGAAAAGAGCTTCATGGGAGGCAACCCATGCTTAATTGTTTGCTTGTTTGTGTCGTATATCTTTTATTGATTGTTTATTCTCATGTTAATTACATATAAAGGTATTTTACATAAGGGATAAGTGTAGGGAGGATTACACACGTTTTCAAAAAGAACGTGAACATGAGAATTATAATTATTTAAAAGATATATATGTGTGTGTTTGTTCGAGTCAAATGCTTGTATCGAGTCATAATGGACGTTTTGCAGGAAATTTTTCCAGATTCTAAAGATAAAATTTTTCCAGAAAATCGCAGACCAGTTTCTGTCAGGATAACCTGACGGCGCCAGGGTCGCAACCTGACGACGTCAGGAGGAGCAGAAACTGCTTACTAAGTTTTTTTCGTTTTCTGAGCTACTTATAAATTTTTGGAATTTTCCAGGTCTTAATTTTCCAGAAAATCTGTAAACATCCATTCCACAAGCATTATATCCTAGTTTAGTAGAGTCATATATATATATTGTTACCGCCGATTTTACGCGAAGGTTTCGTTTGTTTTCTTTAAGTGTGCAGGTTTAATTTATCAAGAAGAAGATACAAAAGATTGGAAGGAGATTTTAACGTAAACACTCTTCTTGAAGAAAGATTTAACCACTACTTCACACGGATCCTACTGAGCTAATCAGGGGAGTACTCTTTTCGTTCGTTTTTAATTTTCTTCCATTATCATAACTTTGAAACTTTCGGGGAACATTGGGGACAATCTTCAGTTTAAGTGTAGGGAGGGAAAATAAAACGAGAACTTTGAAACTATGCTTATCCTTGATTATTTGCCTTGTCCAATTTCATTTGTGTAATAAACCATGAGAAATATCGGTTAGGGTAATTTCGGCACCAAATTTAAAATTTTTCATGACATGTAGGAGTGGGCCATTAGTCTTAATAAAGCGTCTCATGGATAGGAAGTTATATGACTAGCAAAAAAACCCTTTTACCACTTAAATTCCACCTAAAATGTGAGGATCGCCCTTAGATTTGTAGGAATTAAAGCATTCCACTTTAATGCTTCGAGTGTGAACCGGTAGTATAATAGATTCTAGAACTTGTTTTGTGATGCATTCCAAGATCGCTAGTAAGACTACACTTGTGTCGTTAGGAATAACTAAATGATAAGAGGCATTAGGATAACCCATGTTTTATACCCGTAATATAATTACTTCTTCCACATCGGTTGAGTAATTCCCCCACACCCTTGCGTTGTACTCATCTTTAGTACACGATACCCCTAGTTAACCCCTCAAAGCCTATCCTACATCTATCTTTAAATTTATGTTCGTTTGTTTCAATTTATCTAGAGTTTAGAGTGTCGGGTCTTGGCTTAGCAATGCCATTCTTCGCATGCTTGTAACATAAATATTTTTGACTTGCCACCACCAAATCACCTATCCCATCAAACCCTTTGTTTCCCTACCATAAGCCTTACGTTACAACCCTTTAAAAGACCTTTTGGATAGTATTTCCTTGGTGCTTACGCCAAAGCGATGGAGGTTTGATCTAGTCTCAAGCCTATGGTAATCTATGTACTAGGACCGGTTAATGAATGTTTATCTTCCATTTCCAATATGATATATTTCATATACACCCGAGAGATGAGAGTATCCAAACACCACTTGTGAGGTGCTAGTATGTAATTTCCGTGCTTGTTATGACTTTTGCAGGGCTTATATGTGTTGTGAATCATTCTAAACTAATGCTTCATGACCCCTAACTTATAAATTAATTGCCCAAAAGAACATTTGCTTGAGGACAAGCAAAAACCAAGTGTAGGGATATTTGATAAGGATTTAAAAGGTACACTTTTGAGGGGTCATTTAAGCCCTTAATTGATCACTTTTGTATCCGTTACTACTTAATTTCGTTCCTTTTCACTTTTTAGGTCTCTTGAAGGCAAATTGCTGGAATGACACTTATTCGGACGAAAAGGCACGAATATATGAAGAAAATGGCCAAAGTCAAGAATCAAGACACTCAAGCTGCTGGAATTGAAAGGGGACGGCGTCACGTCTTAAATGCGACGCCGTCGCGACACATCTTAAGACGACTCGGTAGCCAAATTGCTAATTTACAAGTGACGACATCAGGTTTAAAAGAGTAGGGCGTCGCAACTCAGACGACCTGGATTTGGATCCAGACGGCGTCAGAGGTTAACGCCGACGGCGTCACTAGCATAAGGTGACGTTGTCACAGAGTTGACGTGGCCAAGACGAAACCTTAATGGCGGCGACCCGACAGCGTTACAATTAAAGAGTGACGCCGTCGCATTTTGTAACACTATATATAGAATCCAAATTTTTCAGTTTTAGGGAGGTAGTTTTATGGAGTAAAAACCTAAACCAAACCAAGGTTGTCTTGGGTAGTATCTTAGGGTTCCATACCCTATTTTGCAATAAGATAAGTTTTTTACTTCATTGATTCAATCATGTCTTCAATTGTTTGTGTGTATGCTTGCATGTTCTCCATGTCCGGCTAGTTTACTTATGTGTTTGCTTAGATAATATGAAACCTAGTTATTAAATATTGATTGGTTGTCTCTTATCTTAATTATGATTGACCTAGTATTGCGATAGGTCATTCGTTGTGTTATTAATGCTTGATTAATCTTTGTTGAACCTTAGCTTATAGTTACTAGTGGAATTGTAGGCTAAATATCCAAAGATAATCTTAGTGTTAAGTTTATGAATCCTAGAAATTTCGTGGTCATTAACCTTAGGTAGCTTCAAAGAGTTAGGGATAAACGCATACCCTACGACCTTAGAAATACAACGCGTTAAGAATAAGGACGTGACAATTCAACCATCAATAGGAGATAACTAGGGAGTAATAACATCTAAGTAAACACATTTTTAATCATCATAAGAGAACACAACAATAGACATAGACTACACTCACCTTAGCTTAGTTAATTAGATAATTAGATAAGTAGAGTAAACGGTAGAAATTCCAACCCCCAAATCCAAACCCCGAGATTCGTACCTTTCCATTTTCTAAAAACATTAAAAAGATAAAAAATAATCTTCCTGAACCCCAACCTTAGCGTAGTAATTTCTCACTGGCATTCCTATTCCCCTAGAGAATGATATCAATTCCCGAGACTTACCCTAATACTACACTACAACGATTAGGTTCTGATACGCTTACACAGCGCGTTCGGGGTCAAAGGAACTTCCTTTTTGTCGAGCAAGTTTTTCAACACCCTAGGCAGTGAACCTAATCGTTGTAGTGTAGTATTAGGGTAAGCCACAGGAATTGATATCGTTCTCTAGGGGAATAGGAATGCTAGTGAGAAGTTACTACGCTAAGGTTGGGGTTGAGGAAGATTATTTTTTATGTTTTTTTTGAAAAGGAAAAGTACGAATCTCGAGGTTTGGATTTGGGGGTTGGTATTTCTACCGATTACTTCTACTATTATCTAATCTAATTAACTAAGCTAAGGTGAGGATAGTCTATGTCTATTGTTGTGTGCTCGTATGATAGTTAAAGATGTGTTTACCTAGATGCTACTACTCCCTAGTTATCTCCTATTGATGGTTGAATTGTCACGTCCTTATTCTTAACGCGTTGTGTTTTCTAAGGTCGTAAGGTGTGCATTCCCTAACTCTTTGAAGTCACCTTTAAGTGTAGTAAACAAAATCCACTAGGTCATTCATAAACTAACTTTGAGGTTATCTTTGGGTTTAGTAAATGAAATCCATTAAGTCATTCATAAACTATCAAAGATTTATCAAGTATTAAACACAACGATAGCCTAGTCGCACTCCTAAGCCAATTACAATTAAGATAAGAGACAACCTAACAATAGTTAACAACTAGGTTTCATATATCTAAGCAAACACACAAGTAATTTAGCCGGACATGGAGAACATGCAAGCATACACACAAATAATCAAAGACATAATTGAATTGATGAAGTAAATACTTATCTTGATGTAAGATAGGGTTTGCATATGAATGATTTGCTAAGGAAAGTCTAAGATTGGTCTTGGTCGGTTCCTCCTTAGTCAACTTATTATAGACTGACAGCGGCATTATGTTTACATCGGATCCCTGGTCGGCCAAGGCATTTAGGTTCTCTAAGTCACCTATGCTACATAGAATTACAAAGTTCCCAGAGATCTCTTGTTTCTTAGATACTGGCTTTCTCATAATCGACTCGTACATAGGTCCAATAGGCATGGTGTCATACTCTTCCTCTCCTATTTCACCTAAGAGGGCTTTCCTAAGAACATCATTGCACCTAAAGTTTTTCACTTGGTTAACGATTGTTTTCTTGTTGATCTCATGCTTAAGGTAATGCTTGATGAATTTGGGTTCATCATCAGTCTGAGCCTTATTCTTATCCTTACTATCCTTACTGCTCTCAGGCTCCTTCTTCTCAACTGCTCTATCCTCATCGGAAGCAATGGAAATGGCGTTAACAGACAAAGTGGGGGTGGCGTGCTCATCGTTCCTCACTAGCACCTTCTCGGGAATCTTCGTCTTAGTGTAATCTTTCACTAAGTCCATCATCTCCACCATTTTTTCTTGTATTTCATCCCTTTGTCCATTAAAGGCTTTTAAGAGGGTGTCGAGCTTGTTTGTCATCTCGCTTTGTCGTTGCTTGAAATTGGCTTCAAGTTGCATCAATCGAGCTTCTTGAGATGACATGAATTTGGACACCATTCCCTCAAGACTAGTGGAAGTTCCGGTGTTTGGAGAGTTGTTGTAGGATTTTCCTAATTTATTTGGCTCGAGCTTAGGAGTCTCGTAGGAGCTCATTAGGAATTTGACTTGATCTTCAAGTTTGAGCATCCTACGATTGGAAGGTTGTGAGTCAATGGGAGGCAAAGAGACTGCCTTATCAGTTTTGGACAACTCACGGGGGTCATTCCAACATTCGTTTTCATAGAGGGCAAGGTCCTCTATTGTACCCCACGATTCTTCCACGGTGAGTTTACTAAGTTTACCACCGGCCGCTTGGTCGATGGATTTCTTAGTTGAGAAGTTGACACGATCGTAAAAGATTTGGACTTGAAGCCAAAGATCGATGCCGTGATGAGGGAGTTTGTGGAGCAAGTCCTTAAATCGAGTCCACGCCTCGTACAGAGTTTCGCCTTGATGTTGTTGGAACATCAAGATGTCATTCCTAAGTTTGGTAGTTCTCTCCGGTGGGAAAAATTAGGCGAGGAAACGAGTGGTGAGATCATCCCAGCTTGAGATGGATCCGGCGGGAAGTCGATCAAGCCAATTACTAGCTTGATCCTGCAGAGAGAATTGGAAGAGACGCAGGCGCGTGGTCTCCCGAGTAGTAGCATCAAGGTCGATGGAATCGACAATTTTAAGGAAATCCCTAAGATGCTGATTTGGATCTTCGGAACGAAGTCCATGGAATGCACATCCGTTTTGCACCAACCGGATGGTGTCGGATCACAGGGCCATAGTTTGGGCTTGGTCGGGAAGCTCAATGGTATTCCTATAGCCTAAGTGGCTTGGTCTCGAATATTCACCAAGAGTACGGGCTCTTGGCGGGTCATTTGGTGGTGGGTTGATGAGTGGTGGTTGGTTATCACCTTCCATGATGAAAAGTGATGGGGTTACGAACAAAGGTCACGAAGAAGGGGGATAGACTAAAAGAAAGCTAAAAATGAGAAAAAAGTTTACTTGATAGGAATCAAGCAAAGAAACCTAAACGAGGTGGACTACTAACTAGCTATTCTATTCCCCGGCAGCGGCGCCAAAAACTTGATACGCTTACACAGCGCGTTCGGGGTCAAAGGAACTTCCTTTTTGTCGAGCAAGTTTTTCAACACCCTAGGCAGTGAACCTAATCGTTGTAGTGTAGTATTAGGGTAAGCCACAGGAATTGATATCGTTCTCTAGGGGAATAGGAATGCTAGTGAGAAGTTACTACGCTAAGGTTGGGGTTGAGGAAGATTATTTTTTATGTTTTTTTGGAAAAGGAAAAGTACGAATCTCGAGGTTTGGATTTGGGGGTTGGTATTTCTACCGATTACTTCTACTATTATCTAATCTAATTAACTAAGCTAAGGTGAGGATAGTCTATGTCTATTGTTGTGTGCTCGTATGATAGTTAAAGATGTGTTTACCTAGATGCTACTACTCCCTAGTTATCTCCTATTGATGGTTGAATTGTCACGTCCTTATTCTTAACGCGTTGTGTTTTCTAAGGTCGTAAGGTGTGCATTCCCTAACTCTTTGAAGTCACCTTTAAGTGTAGTAAACAAAATCCACTAGGTCATTCATAAACTAACTTTGAGGTTATCTTTGGGTTTAGTAAACGAAATCCATTAAGTCATTCATAAACAATCAAAGATTTATCAAGTATTAAACACAACGATAGCCTAGTCGCACTCCTAAGCCAATTACAATTAAGATAAGAGACAACCTAACAATAGTTAACAACTAGGTTTCATATATCTAAGCAAACACACAAGTAATTTAGCCGGACATGGAGAACATGCAAGCATACACACAAATAATCAAAGACATAATTGAATTGATGAAGTAAATACTTATCTTGATGTAAGATAGGGTTTGGAACCCTAAAATACTGTACAAGACACCCTTGGTTCGGTTTTTGGTTTTCACTCCAAAAAGACTCTCTTAAAACTGAAAAATTCGGATTATATATATAATATTACATATGCGACGGCGTCACCTTATGTTGTGTGACGCCGTCGTGTCGCCGTCATTAGGGTTTTGTCTTGGCCACGTTAACCTTGCGACGACGTCACCTTATGTCTGTGACGCCGTCCTCTTCAGCTTCTGACGTCGTCTGGGTCGCATCTAGGCCGTCTGAGTAGCGACAGCCTACTCTTTTAAAGCCCGACGTCGTCACTTGAAAATAGGGTTTTTGGCTTCTGTATCGTCACAAAAATCCTCCGACGGCGTCGCAGATAAGCAGTGACGCCGTCGCCTTCTGTTTTCAGCAGCTTTGAGTGTCTCGATTCTGACTTTGGCCATTTTCTTCGTATATTCGCGCCTTTTCGTCCAAATAAGTGCCATTCCAGCATTTTGCCTTCAAGAGACCTAAAAAGTGAAAAGGAACGATATTAAGCAATAACGGATACAAAAGTGATCAAATAAGGGCTTAAACGACCCCTCAAAATGGTACCTTTTAAAAACTTATCAGGTTCACTGCCTAGGGTGTTGAAAAACTTGCTCGACGAAAAGGAAGTTCCTTTGACCCCGAACGCGCGTTGTACGCGTATCAATATCCTCCATTCAAATCAGTGAAATATGAAAGATAGGATATATTTCCAGTCATGTACCTGGAACACCCACTGTCTGAATAACCAAGATCATCATTATTGTTGGAATGTTCCTGCACATACAATAAAGGGAATTAGTTCCTTTTGGGGACCCAAACCATCACTGACTTGTATCTGCCTCGTGCATCAATGTAATCATATTTCTTAATAGTAACTGGTGCACTGTTGGGTTGAGTGGTTTTTCTCACCCAACAAGCTAGGGCTTAACAGCATTGCCCTCGTTTCCCTTTGTAGCATTCACCTTAGAGCCAGTAGGTTTCATTTTATTCTTAAAAGTATTAACTTTTAGCATGTCAATATTAAGTCTTAGCTCATAAGTATTAACCTTTTTCTTGTAAAACTTGATTTGTTCATCATAAGAATTAAAGGTTTGTGCTAATTTAAAGGACCTTGGTGAAATAGATGATGATTTTGAAAAGTTTCTTTTGGGTCTTTCACCAAATACTCTGGGTTGAGGTCTAGCCATATTAGCTGGCCTTGCATTATTCAAAGGTTTTATGCTAGTTTTAAGAAGAACTGCTCTAGGGGTCATGATGGGTTAGGGTCTCATAGGGTGTATACAATGATCCTGCATATGAGAGAAGCTACCACACACGAAGCAAGATTGATTATACATGACAAATTCATCTCCTAGTTGCTCAGATTTTAACTGGTTCCAGTTTCTCTTGTTACCTCTAGGACTAGATGACCTGTTTCTATACATCTCAACATATTTAACTAGCTTATTAACAGGTTTGTCAAATGGTCTTACTGGTTTAGTGGCCTGAACTTGCTTTGGTTCACTAGGCTCTTGATTCGCTCCCAGACGGTCAAGTTTTATCACGCAAGCCGACCACTTGTGAATGGCCAACCGTAACAAACTTAAAACAGTCTGGAAACAAATGCAATGAAGATCAGGAGAGAATAGTGTTTCCCCGGGTCGTTATGTCCCAGCGAGCTGTGCGATGAATCACCAAACGAATAGTGATCGAGAAGATTTGAATGAGAGAAGAGTTGTGATAATGAACAATTATAACTATAGAAAAAGTAAATAAATTACAGGGGCTTAAATGCAAATTAAAGAAAATTAAAAAGATAAAATATATTAAATAAACGCTATCACTATTTGCAAAATGATGTTTTTGATTTTTTCTTTTATAAAACTTAAATTAAAAAAACTACGCGACGTACAAAAGAAAATGTGAAACTAGAACAATATTAATCCTAAAAATATGAAGATGACATTTTTACAAACCTAATGATAAAAGAAAATTTTTAGAAAAATAAATTTATTTTTAAAACTATTTATCTAATTATTATTAATTAAAAACTATTTTTACTTATTAAATAATAGCCTAAAATACAAGAAAATATGAAATAAAGCTAGAAAAATGAAATTATGACTTGGAAAAATCTAAAATAACTAAAGAGAATTTTCAAAACTATTTTTTTATTTTTCTGATTATTTTTCTATTTTTTATGAATTAAAAACTATTTAAAACTACTTAAATTGCTTAAAAATACAAATTTAACTAAGAAAAATCTGGAAAAATATTTTTTTGACTTTTTATATTTAGCTTAACCTAAGAAAAATGAAAAATTATTTTTTTGAAACTTTTCTGATTTATTTGTATTAAATGCTAATTAAAAAGTACTAAAAATTGATAAAATGAAGAAAAATACCAAACAGACCTAGAAAAATCTGAAAAATTCAAGATAAGTCTAAAATAATATTAGGAATCTAAGAAAATCATAAAAACAGAGGGTTGTGTGTAAGAAAATGCAACTGCAATGTAAAGTGCTTATAAATAAGCACTTAGAATAAGCCAATGAAAACAATAAGCTACCAACTGATTACAGAAGCTGTAATATGCTAAAATTACCCAAATAAGACAAGTTACAACTATCCTACACCTCTATTGTGCTGTTTGAATAGATTTGATAATAAGAGCTTAAGTGCAAAAACAGTTTTGAGGTACTAAGTTTAAGCCAAGGAATAAGCTACCTAATAAGCTGAGACTTGAAACCAAGAGTTGGAACTTAAACTAGACCTGGCTAACTATGTCTAAACCAAAGATGAGCCCTGGCTGAGCTCTGATGAGCTTGGTACAAGCCTAGCACAAAACCTGTGCACACTCAGTTAATACTGAGTGTGTACAGGGGATTTACACCCATATTGACAAGCAGTTTTAGGTCTTGTAAAAAATTTATAAAAATCTGCAAAAATCACAATAAGACAATAGACCAGATGAAGTTTAAAAACCCACAATTTCACTTAGTTTGACCCAAGAATGAATCAATGAAAAATCACTCCATTTTGGTGAAAACTGGATTTTTACTCTTTTTGACTTTTGAACAGTTATGATAAGTTGACTTTGGTGAGATTTGAACTCAATTTGTGGATTGATTATGATGTTAAATGATGAAATAATCCTACTGCAAGCTATATCTATCAATTCTAAACACAAATCAGGTCTTTGATTTTACAAAATCTCAACAGATAAGCAGTTAAGACAGATTTAAGATGAAATTGACTTTGAACTAATGCATATGCATTTTGATGACTGCAATGAGTCAAATAGAGCTTAACAAGCATGAAACAACATGTCTTAACCACTGAACTAAACTTAAACACAGATTTAAGCAACAATCCAAACACTACTTAAATAACTGATTTGCAAATAGAATGAGATAACTACTGATCTAGTTATTGCAGACACTAAAACTGACTCTAACCAACCTAATTAACACTTAATCAACAAATAAAAACCAATATAAACCACAAGTACAGATTATGCAATAATTCTTGAAAATAACTCACAATTGGTCCTAGCCACAATGGCTTGAAATCAGTCAACCAAAGAACCTCTATCCTATGTATATCAATCCCATTAACTCTGAATCAACCCAAACCCAGCACTGCATCACCCATATCCATTTCCATTTCAAATTGAGCTCAGTTTGACTTTCTTTGACCAAAATCCAAAATTGCTTGAAATTGATATATAAGCTTACAAAAAGCTATAAGAAGCTTATGTAAGCTTATTTGAGTTTATAAATAAGCTAGTTGATGCTTGGATATAGGAGTTAGAAACTGAAATTGTAAACAGTAAGCATGAAAACATGAAATTGAGTTAAACTTTGAAATTGATGATTAAAAGTAGATTAAACTGATAATGTTACTTGAGTTTAGTACAATAAAACAAAATATTACAACTTTAGAGCTTAATTAAAACATAATCTTAAAAAACGACATACATAAAAATTTTAGACTAACTACTACAACTTTCTCCTCCTTCTTCTTGCTTCTTTTATACCCAAAAAGACTTCTCTCACCTCTCTGATTAATTCCCAGCAGTTTTCTTGGCCATTGGATTAGTTAAAATGATCTTGGCCGTTTGATTGGTTTTTGGCGCCAAAACACATATATGCCAGTTGTGGGTTGAGTGAGTTGGAGAGGGGTGCATTAAATGCAATTTGGAGGGTTGTTGAGGTGGAGGGATAAGGGGAGTGGATGATGAGCTGGGGGGAATGGGAGCTTGAGTGTTGCAGAGCAGTGGGTGGGAGAAGACAGGATTTGGCGGGGTTGATATGTTTGACCAGTGGGTTTGACCGAGGTTTATTATAAAAGGGGGGTCAAATTAAGGGAGGTCACAAGGTTTGGCAGGGGTCACAATTGGTTTGACAGGGGTCCAAGGGCTTAGGCTCTTTAATAAACAAGGACCTTTGTTGTAAATTCTGAAAGTTGGAGGGCCAAGGCTGCCAAATTTGCAAAGTTGTTTCAAGGGACCAAAAGTGACAAGCTCCAATAGTACAAGGACCAAACTTGACATTTTCAAAATTCCAAGGACCATTTTTGCCAATTTTTAAACTTGAAGGACCAAATTTGTAATTTCTCAAAACTTTTGATATTTTTCACCAAAGGACTAATTTTGACAAGTTATGATTTTAAAAGGACCTTTGGTGATTTTTCTTTTCAAATTAAGTGCTCAGGGACTATTTCTGACAATTTTTGAAACTTGGGGGACTGAAACTGCCAATTATGCAAACTTAGCTCATTTTTCATCTGATTTTAAACATTTTGCATCTGAAACATATAAAATGCAATTTTGGAATATTTTCAGTATTTTGATGCATTTCTGAGCATTTTTAAGTGTTTTGCAGTTCAGATTTAACCAAAAATGATGAGTATTTACACACTCATCAATCCCCCACACTAAACTATTGCTAGTCCATAGCAATCTTTTGAGAAAAACTTAATAGATTTGAATCTCTTTACCAAAAGCCATTACTTATGGAGTAGCCAAATGTTTTAGTTCAAGTAAGAACCATGGTACACCGATAACCATGTGATTTTGAGCAAACCACCAGCTTCCAACGGATTTGATTTGTCTTTACCAGAAGCCGTTTGCTTCTGGACTAGCCAACTCTTAGATAAATTATCAATATTATCTTTGGTGAGCTGATTACCAATTATGGTTTTTCCACTGCCTTTACCACAAGCCATAAACTTGCGGGCTAGCCAACTCTTCACTAATTAAAGATATGGTGAGCGGAATACCATACAATTTTGGGCAAATTGCAAGCCGTCAACGGATTTGAGATATCTTTACCAAGAGTCGTTTCCTCCTGGATTAGCCAATCCTTTTGTTTATTAGACATGGCGGACTGATAACCATAAGATGAGTAAGTGTAGAACACTTACTCCCAAAAAAATTTTTTTTTTGCCAAAAACGGGGGAATTAGGCGGTATAATTACATGATAAAATTCGTGAGAATTCCCCCCCACACTTAGAAATGAATATTGCCCTCAATATTCAAAGTACTGGCGGTTATGCCGAAACTGAGAACGTAAAAGGGAAATACTACGGCCATTATTTTGAAAGATTTTTTTTTTTTTTTAGAAAACTTATATATATACACAACATGTGGGGCAACCCCCCCCCCCCCCCCACACTAGGGTGGTAGAAAGATAGAAAGAAGTCAGAAATATGGGTGAAAACCCATATGGCATGCTACTGTTTTTGATTCCCGAGTCGCTAGCTTGACTCGATCCCCGCATTCATTTGTTCATGGGGAAAGTAACGTGGAAAACCAATCTCGATCGGACTTTCGTTCACAATGTTAATAAACATATGAACATCAGAAAGTTCCACACCGACGAGATACAACCGCGGTATTGTTAATAGTAGAAACTATAAGGGATGATACCGGGGTCAAATATGGTGTCCTCATTCCCGAAAGAGAAAAGGGAAAGAGCAACCACACCATCTGTGAAGAATGGAATAAAGATGTGCATGATAATGCATGTCCATTCCTCATCAGAGAGAAGCAAATCACCATTTTTGACATTTTTAAGCTTAAACTTGAAGCTTAGATGGTGATTGTCAATAAGATGTCCGGGAGGGAGGGTGGGAAACGGTTCTTCAATCAACAGATTTTCTAGAAAGAGGATGTCCCCCTCCGAATCAAAGTAAGTATTATCAATTCCCGTTGGAATTGACTAATCACTAAGAAAGGCATCGACTTCATTCCAAAAGTTGTCATCTTCCTCATCAGGAGTGAGAGAAGGGCTGGAAGAGTCGGGAATGATAAGACTAGAAGATGATGGATCATTTTTGAGCAATTCATCAATGGGAAGAATGTCTCCCATTGGATCACAAACATCATCATCCAATTCAGATGAAACTGAAGAGAGTTTGGTTTCATCCACAGAGTTAACAAACTCGATACAACAAACTGATTCCGGAGGTGGGACAAGTGGTGTGCTCTTAGAGCTAGCAATTTCCACCACTTCCGATGAAGTCTCCGATTCTAGATCATCATCATCGAGAACACTCTTGACTTCCCTGGTAAAACTCTCAAACCATTTGTTTGAACCAGGGTTGATTTTCAAAGCTTTTAACTCCGCACGTTTTTGGTGACTCCTTTTAACCGTGAAATTTGAGAGTGTTGCATTGAATCTTTCAGATTTTTGATCAATTGTGGCAACACTCTGTTTGGACAGAGGTTTGGAGTTCTGGTTGATATTCAACGTGAGTTCTTCGTTGTCAACCCGTACGGTCAACTCTTCAGCAAACACATCAATCAGAGCACGACTCGTTCTCAAGAAAGCTCTCCCTAAGATGAGGGGAACTCTAGGATCTGCATCAAAGTCTACTACAACAAAGTCAGTAGGAAAGTGAAACTTTCCTACTTTCATCACGACATCCTCGGCTATCCCAAGTGGACGAGTTATGGTACGGTCCGCTAGCTCGAGTGTCATACAAGTGGGTGAAAGCTTAGGAAGAGACAGTTTCTTCCATACTGAGAGTGGCATAAGGTTAATGCTAGCGCCAAGATCGGCCAAGGCGGACCATTGAACCATCCCCAAGAAATCACACGGGATTAAAAATCTGCCAGGGTCTTCAAGCTTTTTGGGAAGCTTCTTGAGAAGGACCGCTGAGCATTGCTCATTGAGAGAAGTTTTAGCCATCTCAGATAGCTTATCTTTGTTGGTCAGTAAGCCTTTAAGCGTGGATGCAAATTTAGGCATTAGAACGAGAGCATCAACGAAGCTTATATCAAAGTGTAGCTCATTGAAGATTTGGAAGAATTTTTCCATTTGCTCTTTGTTTTTGTCTTTGAGCTTCTCATCATTCATTCTTGATGGGTAAGGAAGCTGACTAGACTTTTGAGCCGGGATGGAAGTCATTTCAGGCTCAGGATTTTTCTTCGGAACTTCGGGTTCCGGACTTAAAGCTTGGACTACCGAAGCTGGGACGTGTGCGGTACTTCGTGGGCTTGAGAATTTCACCTTGTCCGTTGTATCCTTGGTAACTTGACTCATTGCTACAGGAGGAGGAGGCATAGGAGTCGAAGGTACATTGTGCGTCTTACCACTACGAGTGGTGACCGCTTTCAACTCGGCATTGGGGTTAGGAATTGTATTGCTTGGGAGTCCTCCAGAGGATGATGAAGCTTTGATCATATTCATGTTCATGAAACTGCTCATCATATTCTTCAACTCATTTGTCTGCCGAGACATTGTCGTATCAATTTCCTTTTTTAGCTCAACTCTCATGTTATTGATCTGAGTCTGCATTGAACGTATGCTTGACTCAGTAATTTTCATGAAGTCATTTGGCATGGGAGCTTGAGAAGGTTGTTGATAACTTTGATGATTTGGAGCTTGATATGGTTGGTTGAAATTGTTCCGGTTTTGATTGAAATTTTGAGAGTTGTTGAAATTTTGTCCTTGATTCGGAACAAAGTGATTTTGATTGCCATGGTTTTGCACAGGAGGGAAACCAGGTGGTGTCATACCGCTAGGTGCACGGTAGTGAGGATCAGCTTGTGGTCGGTATTGATTGTGGTTTACAGAAGCTATGGGAGCTTGGTAAAAGGAAGCATCGGTTGCTTGACAATCATAATACGCATGTGGACCACTACAAGTTTCACACACCTTGTTTACGGCTTTGATTGGTTCCGGCTTATGAATTCCGCTTTTGATTTCCTTTACATCTTTCATCATTCAACGGATGACGTCCGTTAGAGCGGCTATCGGAGCGGCTAACTCAGAAGAGTTACTGGATGAAGAAGCAGGAGTGTTCGGAGTATTGACTTTGTTGCGAGAAATAGGAACTTTTGATTTTTGCTCGCAAATCTCAATCACATCTTTAGGTTTACGATTCAAGATATTGCCGCCTGCGGCTGCGTTCAAAGAATCTTGATCGTTACCGTTCAACCCATTATAAAAGATATTGACTTGTTGAAGCTCCGTGAATTCATGATGGGGGCATTTCCTGAGGAGATCTTTGAATCTCTCCCATGCCTCTCCAAAGTTTTCATCAAAATTTTGACGAAATCCAGAAATTTCATTTTTAAGATTAGTCGTCTTTGATGGAGGAAAGAAGTAATTGACAAATTTTTGAACAAGATCCTCCCAAGTTTCGATGGATCGAGGGGGTTCTTTTTCCAGCCAAATCCGGGCTGTCCCCTCAAGTGAGAATGGAAATAGCATCAACTTAATTACTTTTTGTGGCACATCCTTGAAAGTGATAGTTGAAGTCAACTTGTTAAACCAACGGATGTGTGCATACGGGTCTTCTCGATCAAACCCGTGGAATTGATTTGTAGACACAAGTTGGATCAAATGTGTCTTCAATTCAAAGTGATCAGAATTGATTGCTGGTAGAATGATGGCATCTCCATAACCCTCGGTGGGTGCCTGGAGCATTTCCGCCATGGTTCATTCGTCTGCCATATTGTTGTTTGAAATAGTACGAATCTCGGGTTCGACTATTTGGGCAGCACGTCTACGAGAACGTCTTCTAGGAATTTCTGCTAGATCACGCAAAGGACTCAATGATCTAGAAGAACGAGTGCGCATGCACTAGAGTTAACTCTAAGGACTCTCAGAGTTAAGGAAGGGAATTATGAAAATGGGGAAAGAAGATTCTTTTTGAGTTTTATGGTTATACATATATATAGAAACAAAAGAAAAATATTTTTGTGTTTTATATGTTTTTTTGATGTTTTTGGATTTTTGTATTTTTTATAAGAAAATATATATAGATATAGATAGATGGTAACAAAGAGTGAATAATCAAATCACTAATCTGCTAAACGGAAGATAATTAGCACAGCTCCCCGGCAGCGGCGCCAAAATTTTGATTCGCTCCTAGACGGTCAAGTTTTATCACGCAAGCCGACCACTTGTGAATGGCCAACCGTAACAAACTTAAAACAGTCTGGAAACAAATGCAATGAAGATCAGGAGAGAATAGTGTTTCCCCGGGTCGTTATGTCCCAGCGAGCTGTGCGATGAATCACCAAACGAATAGTGATCGAGAAGATTTGAATGAGAGAAGAGTTGTGATAATGAATAATTATAACTATAGAAAAAGTAAATAAATTACAGGGGCTTAAATGCAAATTAAAGAAAATTAAAAAGATAAAATATATTAAATAAACGCTATCACTATTTGCAAAATGATGTTTTTGATTTTTTCTTTTATAAAACTTAAATTAAAAAAACTACGCGACGTACAAAAGAAAATGTGAAACTAGAACAATATTAATCCTAAAAATATGAAGATGACATTTTTACAAACCTAATGATAAAAGAAAATTTTTAGAAAAAGAAAATTATTTTTAAAACTATTTATCTAATTATTATTAATTAAAAACTATTTTTACTTATTAAATAATAGCCTAAAATACAAGAAAATATGAAATAAAGCTAGAAAAATGAAATTATGACTTGGAAAAATCTAAAATAACTAAAGAGAATTTTCAAAACTATTTTTATATTTTTCTGATTATTTTTCTATTTTTTATGAATTAAAAACTATTTAAAACTACTTAAATTGCTTAAAAATACAAATTTAACTAAGAAAAATCTGGAAAAATATTTTTTTGACTTTTTATATTTATCTTAACCTAATAAAAAGGAAAAATTATTTTTTTGAAACTTTTATGATTTATTTGTATTAAATGCTAATTAAAAAGTACTAAAAATTGATAAAATGAAGAAAAATACCAAACAGACCTAGAAAAATCTGAAAAATTCAAGATAAGTCTAAAATAATATTAGGAATCTAAGAAAATTATAAAAACAGAGGGTTGTGTGTAAGAAAATTCAACTGCAATGTAAAGTGCTTATAAATAAGCACTTAGAATAAGCCAATGAAAACAATAAGCTACCAACTGATTACAGAAGCTGTAATATGCTAAAATTACCCAAATGAGACAAGTTACAACTATCCTACACCTCTATTGTGCTGTTTGAATAGATTTGATAATAAGAGCTTAAGTGCAAAAACAGTTTTGAGGTACTAAGTTTAAGCCAAGGAATAAGCTACCTAATAAGCTGAGACTTGAAACCAAGAGTTGGAACTTAAACTAGACCTGGCTAACTATGTCTAAACCAAAGATGAGCCCTGGCTGAGCTCTGATGAGCTTGGTACAAGCCTAGCACAAAACCTGTGCACACTCAGTTAATACTGAGTGTGTACAGGGGATTTACACCCATATTGACAAGCAGTTTTAGGTCTTGTCAAAAATTTATAAAAATCTGCAAAAATCACAATAAGACAATAGACCAGATGAAGTTTAAAAACCCACAATTTCACTTAGTTTGACCCAAGAATGAATCAATGAAAAATCACTCCATTTTGGTGAAAACTGGATTTTTACTCTTTTTGAGTTATGATAAGTTGACTTTGGTGAGATTTGAACTCAATTTGTGGATTGATTATGATGTTAAATGATGAAATAATCCTACTGCAAGCTATATCTATCAATTCTAAACACAAATCAGGTCTTTGATTTTACAAAATCTCAACAGATAAGCAGTTAAGACAAATTTAAGATGAAATTGACTTTGAACTAATGCATATGCATTTTGATGACTGCAATGAGTCAAATAGAGCTTAACAAGCATGAAACAACATGTCTTAACCACTGAACTAACCTTAAACACAGATTTAAGCAACAATCCAAACACTACTTAAATAACTGATTTGCAAATAGAATGAGATAACTACTGATCTAGTTATTGCAGACACTAAAACTGACTCTAACCAACCTAATTAACACTTAATCAACAAATAAAAACCAATATAAACCACAAGTACAGATTATGCAATAATTCTTGAAAATAACTCACAATTGGTCCTAGCCACAATGGCTTGAAATCAGTCAACCAAAGAACCTCTATCCTATGTATATCAATCCCATTAACTCTGAATCAACCCAAACCCAGAACTGCATCACCCATATCCATTTCCATTTCAAATTGAGCTCAGTTTGACTTTCTTTGACCAAAATCCAAAATTGCTTGAAATTGATATATAAGCTTACAAAAAGCTATAAGAAGCTTATGTAAGCTTATTTGAGTTTATAAATAAGCTAGTTGATGCTTGGATATAGGAGTTAGAAACTGAAATTGTAAACAGTAAGCATGAAAACATGAAATTGAGTTAAACTTTGAAATTGATGATTAAAAGTAGATTAAACTGATAATGTTACTTGAGTTTAGTACAATAAAACAAAATATTACAACTTTAGAGCTTAATTAAAACATAATCTTAAAAAACGACATACATAAAAATTTTAGACTAACTACTACTACTTTCTCCTCCTTCTTCTTGCTTCTTTTATACCCAAAAAGACTTCTCTCACCTCTCTGATTAATTCCCAGCAGTTTTCTTGGCCATTGGATTAGTTAAAATGATCTTGGCCGTTTGATTGGTTTTTAGCGCCAAAACACATATATGCCAGTTGTGGGTTGAGTGAGTTGGAGAGGGGTGCATTAAATGCAATTTGGAGGGTTTTTGAGGTGGAGGGATAAGGGGAGTGGATGATGAGCTGGGGGGAATGGGAGCTTGAGTGTTGCAGAGCAGTGGGTGGGAGAAGACAGGATTTGGCGGGGTTGATATGTTTGACCAGTGGGTTTGACCGAGGTTTATTATAAAAGGGGGGTCAAATTAAGGGAGGTCACAAGGTTTGGCAGGGGTCACAATTGGTTTGACAGGGGTCCAAGGGCTTAGGCTCTTTAATAAACAAGGACCTTTGTTGTAAATTCTGAAAGTTGGAGGGCCAAGGCTGCCAAATTTGCAAAGTTGTTTCAAGGGACCAAAAGTGACAAGCTCCAATAGTACAAGGACCAAACTTGACATTTTCAAAATTCCAAGGACCATTTTTGCCAATTTTTAAACTTGAAGGACCAAATTTGTAATTTCTCAAAACTTTTGATATTTTTCACCAAAGGACTAATTTTGACAAGTTATGATTTTAAAAGGACCTTTGGTGATTTTTCTTTTGAAATTAAGTGCTCAGGGACTATTTCTGACAATTTTTGAAACTTGGGGGACTGAAACTGCCAATTATGCAAACTTAGCTCATTTTTCATCTGATTTTAAACATTTTGCATCTGAAACATATAAAATGCAATTTTGGAATATTTTCAGTGTTTTGATGCATTTCTGAGCATTTTTAAGTGTTTTGCAGTTCAAATTTAACCAAAAATGATGAGTATTTACACACTCATCAGCTCTACACTAGCCTTTTTATTTTCAGATACAGACACCTCAGGTAAGGAGGTGTCACTATCACTTTCAAACACTTCATCAGTCTTTTCAGGAAAAGCACTTTTGATTGTAGGGCCTCGGACAAATATGGGTTCCTGAAACTCTTCTAAGCCAGTGTGGGCAAGGTCTATACCAGGAGGTAAAGGGATACCTCTGAATGTTGGTGGTGTTGTCTTATACCCCATACCTGATTTGGCTTTGCCAACTAATGCTGTCTCCAGGTATCTATCAACTCTCTCAGAGTTATAATGTTGTGAGTCTTTAAGTTGCTCAACACTTAACTCTATATCATCTTTAATTGTAGTGACATTCTCTAGTTCTTCTTTTAACACATTTATGGTGATGTCTTTAAAAGAGATTTCCCTATTGAGCACAGCAGTTGTTTCAGTAAACTTTGACTCATTTTCTTTATAGTGCACAATTTGTTTTTCTATAACTGCTAAGCCTCTTTCCTGATTTGCTAAGTTGTAACTGGTTTTAGCAAGTTCCTCAGACACATTATCAAACATGGTTTTTAGCTCTAAATATTTGTTTAATGGAATACATGTATCTGAACAACTTAGTACCTCAGATACCAAAGCCATGTTGATTGGACTTTCTTCTTCATCAGCCATGAAGATCCAATCATATCCGGCACCATCCACAGCCACCATTGCTTTTGAAGAGGAGTTGTCAGCATCACTGTGTCTTCCTTTGCTCCTAGGACTTCTGCATTCTCTGGCAAAATGCCCAAGTTTGCCACAGTTGTAGCATTCAACCTTTCCCTTATCAAACCCAGCAGTGTCTCCATCATTGATCTTAATTTGCCTTTCAGTTTTCTTCATGAACCTTTTTGCCCTCATACTGATCAGGGCAATGTTCCATTTGATGTCCATCTCTTCCATGTCATCTTCATGGATTTGTCTCAGATCATCATGACTGATCAGAGATCCTTGACTCTGTTCAGCTATGAAAGCATAAATTGTACCTTCATTGATGCCTGCTGCAGTTGTTACAGACCCATCAGTATTAACATTAGTACTAAGAGTACTAATATCAAAACTGTCCATATCATTGCTAATGACAGGGTGAGTCACAAATGCTATGTTTTCTGACCCAGAACTGGAAGATGCAGCTGCTTTTCTCTTCATGTCCTGTTCAATCACCTTAAAGCTATTGAACAAATTTTCCAACTTCATGGTTTCAAAATCTGGCTTGTTCTTCCATACAATGACATGAGTGTCCCACTTTGGTTTCAAAATCTGGCTTGTTCTTCCTTGGTTATGTCAGTACTAACTAGTTAACACTTATGAAACAATTCTATCAGTACTAACTTTACTACTATAAGTATTAACTCCGAAAAGCGAATTTCCCAACAATTTCTTTCTAGCATTCCTATTCCCCTAGAGAATGATATCAATCCCCGAGGCTTAACCTATACTACACTACAAGGATTAGGTTCACTACTTAGAGGGTTGAAAAGATTCCTGATAGAAAAGGAGGTTTTCTCGACTCCAGACCCACGGATCAAAGACCAACTTATTTTCTATAAAAAGAATGAGGAAGTTTTCTATGAGCAAATTGTTGTGCTTAAAAGAGATATGCTACATAAGGATTTTGAGATTAATATGCTTACAAATGAGCTAGGAAAGGTTAAGCTAGAAAAAGATAGCATTAAAGCCAATGTAGAGAAATATGAATATGCATCTGAATGTTCTCATAAGATCATAGAGTCTCAGCTTCTTAGACCTGGAAATGGTTTAGGATTCAATAATGTTGCACCACCCATTACAGGGTTGTATAAACCTGCTAAAGTTGATTTGTCACAAACAGGTATACAGGAGTTTAAAGAACTTGGATTTACACATTATGGACCTAAACCTAGTGAGGATGTTAGTATAGATGTTCCTAATGAGTTAAGGATTCTTTTATGGAATCTTCAGATGTTGAGGGTGAAAAGAAAATTGTTTTTCCAAATAATCCTGAACAAGAAAAACCTGAAAGGAAAATAGTTAAATATGCTGAGATGTATAGATCACATAGTTGATAAGGTTTTAAAAGGTACCATTTTGAGGGGTCGTTTAAGTCCTTATTTGATCACTTTTGTATCCGTTATTGCTTAATATCGTTCCTTTTCACTTTTTAGGTCTCGTGAAGGCAAAATGCTGGAATGGCACTTATTTGGACGGAAAGGCGCGAATATATGAAGAAAATGGCCAAAGTCGAAATCAAGGCACTCACAGTTGCTGAAGTTAGAAGGCGACGGCGTCAGGTGCTATTGGTGACGCCGTCCCAAAATTATTGTGACGGGACAGAACTCAAAACTCGTATTTTCAAGAGACGGCGTCTAGTGGTGAAAGAGTAGGCCGTCGCTACTCAGACGGCCTAGATGCAATCCAGACGACGTCAGAAGCTGAAGAGGACGGCGTCACGGTCATAAGGTGACACCGTCGCAAGGTTAACGTGGCCAAGACGAAACCCTAATGGCGGCGACACGACGGCGTCACTAAACATAAGGTGACGCCGTCGCAATTGTAATCTTATATATAGAATCCGAATTTTTCAGTCTTTGTGTGGAGAGTCTTTGGAGTAAAAACCTAAAACCGAACCTAAGGTGTCTTGTACAGTATTTTAGGGTTTTTAACCCTATCTTACATCAAGATAAGTCTTTGCTTCATTAATTCAATTATGTCTTTGATTATTTGTGTGTATGCTTGCATGTTCTCCATGTCCGGCTAATTTATTTGTGTGTTTGCTTAGGAAGTATGAAACTTAATTATTGAATATTGATTGGTTGTTTCTTATCTTAGTTGATTTATGATCTAGTAATGCGATAGGTCATCCGTTGTGCACTTAATGCTTGATTCATCTTTGTGAACCTTAGAGTATAATTACCTGAGTGATTGTAGGCTAAACCATCCGAAGAGCGCCTTAGAGTAGGAGTCTATAATCTCTAGTGGGTTTGTAGACAAGACCCTTTGGTAAGTTCAAAGAGTTAGGGAGAAACGCATACCCTACAACTTTAGACACACAACGCAACTAGGAATAAGACGTGACACTCAACCATCAATAGGAGATAATTAAGGAGTAATACAAACTAAGTAAACACATCTTTAAACTATCATACGAGCACACATTAATTAGACATAGACTCCCACAACCTTAGTTTAGATAATTAGATAATAGTAGAGTAATCGGTAGAAATACCAAACCCCCAAATCCAATACCCGAGATTCGTACCTTTCCATTTTCATAAAATATAAAAAGATAAAAAATAATCTTCCTCAACCTTAACCTTAGCGTAGTAACTCCCTACTAGCATTCCTATTCCCCTAGAGAACGATATCAATACCCGTGGCTTACCCTAATTACTACACTACAACGATTAGGTTCACTGCCTAGGGTGTTATAAAACTTGCTTGAAGAAAAGGAAGTTCCTTTGACCCCGAACGACGCGTGTAGCGTTATCAAGTTTTTGGCGCCGCTGCCGGGGAATAGAATAGCTAGTTAGTAGTCCACCTCGTTTAGGTTCTTTGCTTGATTCCTATCAAGTAAATTTTTCTCATTTTTTAGCTTTCTCTTAGTCTATCCCCTTTCTTTGTGTTTGTGTTCGTAAAACCCTTTTCATTTGTCGCTATGGCAAGTGAAGTTGCATTTGAATCATTAACGAATGAGGAACAATTGAATTTTGCAGATTGGTTTAGTTTTTATTGTTCTGATAAATTTGTGAGTGATCTTAAAGATATCCAAAAGAACAAGGGTGTAAGATTGGATGGATTTGATATATTTTGTGTTTGTGTAGCTTCTATTCAACGATCATTGTCAAGATCAACTCCTTTTAGTGACACCATCTCTAGAATTTTTCAGAAAAGCCTCCTATGCATAAACCTTCAGTTGTTACAACTTGAGGAAATGGATAAGAAGGATTTATCTAACCTTAGGCATCATGATCAAAAAGACCTAGTTTTTAAGAACATGAAACCTAAACCCAAACTAGATTGTGAGATTGTTGAAGCTAAAATACCTAGTTGCATGTGTGGGATAGATTTCAAACATTTAGGAGATCTAGATATAATGGAGAAAAAGGTGGAAAATCCAAGCCCACAAGCCCTACCATCACTTGAGGAACACACATCACCTATAACTTACCCGGAAGAAGTAGAAGAGACTATAGGAGCCCCGATTGATAGAGAACCTTTGGACCAAACGCCACTAGAGAATGTAGGTTTAGATGATTGTTGTCATGACCTCTCTCTTAGTCCTAGGGAAGTTCCTAATTTTGATGAACCGGAGCCTCAACCAAAAACCTTACCCAATGTTCTGTCTTTAGATGTGAATCTTGGAATTGAATTAGGCCCCAATCCACCCATCAAAATAGATAGTCCGGGTAGTTGCTTGATAAAGGTGGTAGATTCTAGGCCATGTAGAGTGGAAGCTAATATAGGAGTAACCCATGACCTTACACACTTATATCACCCATTCATGGTTGATAACAAGAAACACTATGGGTTTAAACCGGGTTTATTAAGTCAAGATGGATCCTTAACTAAGAATCTTTTGAAGTTGATAGAAGATGATCCATTTTTAGGAGAGATATTTGATTCACCCGCTACACCAATAGACTTAGGTAAGGTTATAATGAATGGAGCACACTCCTTTGAGCATATAAATCACCCATCACCCTCTCCCCACGTAGCAAATTTCCACCCTAAGGGTGTGTATTGCTACTATCACCCGCACTTAAACTTAAGTGTAGGAAAAACTTCCCCTTTATCTGTTAAATAAGGGTAGAGTCAGGCTCGTGACTCGAACAAAAACAAGCGCTTCTTGGGAGGCAACCCATGTGTATTTGTTTTTCATTTTCATTTGTGTGTCGTATATCTTTTATTAATTGTTTATTCTCATGTTTGAATTTGTAAAAATGCTTTATTTTGTCTTTAACCTCGTCTTAATTACATATAAAGGTATTTTACATAAGGGATAAGTGTAGGGAGGATTACACACGTTTTCAAAAGAAACGTGAACATGAGAATTACAATTATTTAAAAGATATATATGTGTGTTTGTTAGAGTCAAATGCTTGTATCGAGTCATAATGGATGTTTTGCAGGAATTTTTCCAGATTCTAAAGATATAAATTTTCCAGAATTTTTTTTTCAGAAAATCGCAGACCAGTTTCTGTCAGGATAACCTGACGGCGTCAGGATCACAACCTGACGGCGTCAGGAGGAGTAGAAACTGCTTACTACTTTTTCTCGTTTTCTGTGCTACTTATAAATTTTTGGAATTTTCCAGGTCTTAATTTTCTAGAAAATCTGCAAACATCCATTCCGCAAGCATTATATCCTATTTAAGTCTGGAATTACATCTTGTTGAGATTTTTGTTTGTTCGGTTTGATGCGTTGGGTTGTTTGTTTTCTTCAAGTGTGCAGGTTTAATTTACCAAGAAGAAGATACATAAGATGAGAAGAAGCTTTTAACGCTAACGTTCTTCTTGAAGAAGGATTTAACCACTACTTCACACACGGATCCTACCGAACTAATCAGGGGAGTATTAGTTTCTTTCGTTTTTGATTACCTTATTTTATCATAACTTTGATACTTTCGGGGAACATTGGGGACAATGTTCAGTTTAAGTGTAGGGAGGGAAAATAAAACGGGAACTTTGAAACTATGCTTATCCTTGATTATTTGTTTCGTCCAATTGTGATTGTGTAATTAACCATGAGAAAATGTCGGTTAGGGTAATTTTGGCACCAAATTTAAAATTTTTCATGACATATAGGAGTGGGCCATTAGTCTTAACAAAAGCGTCTCACGGATAGGAAGTTGCATGACTAGCACAAAAAACCCTTTACCACCCAAATTCCACCCAAAATGTGAGGATCGCCCTTAGATTAGTAGGAATTAAAGCATTCATCTTTAATGCTTAGAGTGTGAACCGGTAGTATAATAGATTCTAGAACTTGTTTTGTGATGCATTCCGAGATCGCAAGTGAGGCTACACTTGTGTAGTTAGGAATAACTAAATGATAAGAGGCATTAGGATAACCCTTGTTTGATACCTGTAATATAATTACTTCTTCCACATCGGTTGAGTAATTCCCCCACACCCTTTGCGTTGTACTCATCTTTAGTACACGATACCCCTAGTTAACCCCTCAGAGCCTATCCTTTTCTCGGTTCTCGTGATGTTTCGGTTTTTCCGGAATATCAATGAAGAGCATTGTTTACACCCCACCCCCAAATATACACCCAAATCGCCTTAGCCTACCCTTATGCACTCACTTTTAGTGCAAATGTTTGTTATCACCCCAAACCCTTAGTTCAATTATCTAGTTGCTTGCATAAGTTGCTAAGTCGAGTCATATCCTTTGTATACAGTTTTGGGATGATTGGGATTCATGGGAAAAGTTAAAGTTTATGAAATGACGGGAAGGGAACGTTAAATTCAAATTCCCTTTGTTTGCGTAATAATGTACCCCAAGTGTTTTGATCTTTTCAATTCGGGTCAAATTAGTATTAGAGTAATAAAAACTCAAGTGTAGGGATATACTTATAAATCCCTAGTATTTTGATGTTATCTTAGAGGATGGTAGAGTAAAAGTGTATGAAAAAAAAAAAAAAAAAAAAAAAAAAAAAAAAAAAAAGAGAAAAAGAAAAAATAGAGTGAAAAAAAAAATACGGGCTACCATCCTACATCTATCCTTTAAATTTATGTTTGTTTATTTCAGTTATCCAAAGTTTAGAGTGTCGAGTCTTGGCTTAGCAACGCAATTCTTCATATGCATTTATAATAGAGATTTTTGACTTGCCACCACTAAATAGCCTATCTGATAAGGTTTTAAAAGGTACCTTTTTGAGGGGTCATTTAAGCCCTTATTCGATCACTTTTGTATCCGTTATTGCTTAATATCGTTCCTTTTCACTTTTTAGGTCTCTTGAAGGCAAAATGCTGGAATGATGCTTATTTGGACGAAAAGGCGCGAATATACGAAGAAAATGGCCAAAGTCAAAATCGAGACACTCAAAGCTGCTGAAACATAAGGCGACGGCGTCACTGCATATCTGCGACGCCGTCGGGAAGGAATTTTGCGACGGGTCAGAAGCGAAATTGCATGTTTTCAAGGGACGACGTCAGGTTCTAAAGGAGTAGGCCGTCGTTACTCAGACGGCCTAGATGCAGCCAAGACGGCGTCAGAGCTGAAGGGGACGGCGTCACAGTCATAAGGTGACGCCGTCGAAAGGTTTACGTGGCCAAGACGAAACCCTAATGACGGCGACACGACGGCGTCACGAAACATAAGGTGACGCCGTCGCAGATGTAATCTTATATATAGAATCCGAATTTTTCAGTTTTTGTGTGTAGTCTTTTGGAGTAAAAACCTAAAACCGAACCAAGGCTTTCTTGTGCAGTATTTTAGGGTTCTAAACCCTATTATACATCAAGATAAGTATTTACTTCATTAATTTAATTATGTCTTTGATTATTTGTGTGTATGCCTGCATGTTCTCCATGTCCGGCTAATTTATTTGTGTGTTTGCTTAGGGAATATGAAACTTAATTATTGAATATTGATTGGTTGATACTTATCTTAGTTGACTAATGATCTAGAGTGCGCTAGATTATTCGTTGTGTACTTAATGCTTGACATTTCTTTGTGAACTTTAGAATATAATTATCTAGGTAATTGTAGGATAAAGTATTCAAGGACAACCGTAGAGTAGGCGTCTATAAATCACTAGAGGATTTGTAAACAAGACACTTTGGTAATTTCAAAGAGTTAGGGAAATAAGCACGCCCTATAGCCTTAGAATCACAACGCAACTGGGAATAAGGACGTGACAAATCAACCATCAATAGGAGATAATTAAGGAGTAGTAAAACCTAAGTAAACACATCTTTAAACTATCATACGAGTACACATCAATTAGACATAGACTATCACAACCTTAGCTTAGATAATTAGATAATAGTAGAGTAATCAGTAGCAATACCAACCCCCCAAATCCAATACCCGAGATTCGTACCTTCTCATTTTCTAAAAAAACATAAAAAGATAAAAAATAATCTTCCTCAACCTCAACCTTAGCGTAGTAACTTCTCACTAGCATTCCTATTCCCCTAGAGAACGATATCAATACCCGTGGCTTACCCTAATTACTACACTACAACGATTAGGTTCACTGCCTAGGGTGTTATAAAACTTGCTCGAAGAAAAGGAAGTTTCCTTGACCCCGAACGACGCGTGTAGCGTTATCAAGTTTTTGGCGCCGCTGCCGGGGAATAGAATAGCTAGTTAGTAGTCCACCTCGTTTAGGTTTCTTTGCTTGATTCCTATCAAGTAAACTTTTTTCTCATTTTTAGCTTTCTCTTAGTCTATCCCCCTTCTTCGTGACCTTTGTTCGTAACACCCATCACTTTTCACCATGGAAGGTGACAACCAACCACCACTCATCAACCCACCACCAAACGACCCGCCAAGAGCCCGTACTCTTGGTGAGTACTCGAGACCAAACCACCTAGGTTATAGGAACACCATTGAGCTTCCCGACCAAGCCCAAACTACGGCCCTGCGATCCGACACCATCCGGTTGGTGCAAAACGGATGTGCATTCCATGGACTTCGTTCCGAAGATCCAAATCAGCATCTGAGGGATTTCCTCAAAATTGTCGATTCCATCGACCTTGATGCTACTACTCGGGAGACCACGCGCTTGCGTCTCTTCCAATTCTCTCTACGGGACCAAGCTAGTAATTGGCTTGAGCGACTTCCCGCCGGCTCCATCTCAAGTTGGGATGATCTTACTTCTCGCTTCCTTGCTCAATTTTTCCCACCGGGGAGAACCACTAAGCTTAGGAATGACATCTTGATGTTCCAACAACGTCAAGGTGAATCTCTCTACGAAGCATGGACCCGATTCAAGGACTTACTTCATAAAGTCCCTCATCACGGCATTGATCTTTGGCTCCAAGTCCAAATCTTTTATGATCATGTCAACTTTCCCACTAAGCGATCCATTGACCAAGCGGCCGGTGGAAAACTTAGTGATCTCACCGCGGAAGAATCATGGGAAATAATAGAGGACCTTGCCCTCTATGATAACGAAAGTTGGGATGACCCCCGTGAACTTCCCAAAACCGTCAAGGCAATCTCCTTGCCTCCTCCCGACCGTAGGATGATCGAACTTGAAGATCAAGTCAAATTCCTCATGAGTTCCTACGAGAATCCTAAGTCCTCGCGCCATATAAACAAAGTTTCCTCTTCGTGCGAGCCGTTTTGTGATCCTCATAACACGCGCACTAGCACCCTATCCCCCGAACATGCTTCCGTTGAATACGCATCCTCGCGTAATAATGGAACGGGAGGAAGATTCCCTACAACGCCCGGACCTAGGAATTTCAATGAAACCCGGGAGGCATGGAAAAACAAGCCCGACTTTTACTGGGGACAAACCAAAGAATTCACCTCCAATGATTTCTCGTGGCCCCCACCTAACGGTCCTAACCAACAGAGTATTGAAGGGATGTTGCAAAACATAGTTGCGTCCCAAGAAACCCAAATGACTAAGCTCTCGGACCGCTTTAACCATCAACAAGCCGAGATGGATAGGAAAATAGACAACCTGTTGAAAGCCATAAATGGTGATAGGAAGGTTAGTGCTATCTCGACTCCCGAGCCTCCAGGTGTAGAAATTAAGGATCCAAGCAAGCTTATTAAGCACGTCCAATTCGTCAATGCCATCGCCTTAGTGGAACCGGATGAAACCGATGACGAAGAAGACCAAACATTTGTTGATGATGAAACACCCGAGGAAGAAGATGAAGTAGACAATGACTATTTCAACAAATTTCCTACGAAAGATGAATTATCCCGCCACCCTCACTTAGTGCGTGACCTCCGTCACATGTATGTTAGGAAAAGCCCTAGAATCAAGTTTGGGAACCCTTGGAATCTTAACATACCATGTTGCATAGGACACATTTTTGTGGCAAAGGCTTACATTGATCGTAAATCCCCAATTAACATAATGACTAGCACCTATTACAATTGGATAATAAAGAAGCCTATCCCAACTAGGCAAGACCTCGATAATCCTAGTGATAAGTGTAATTTTCTTGGTAGAATTAAGGGATTGCCCGTCTATGTAGGTAGTTTCACATTCCCTACGGACTTCATAATTGTGGAAGATATTAGCACGGCCATAGACCCTAGCTTGTCCCACGTTATTCTAGGAAAACCTTTCGTAGAAAGCACCGGGATGACCTATGACCCATCGTTAGGAGTAGTGCGATTCAAGGATGAGACCGACGACGTAGCCTACCAAATGTCGTTTAAGATTGAGAAGTTTTCATCACTCTCCAATGATGAAAAGGAACTTAAACTGTCGGTCTATTACAGGAATGATGAGGATAGGGAAAAGGGAGTAGATTATGTTATGGCTAAGCTTTTCGGGTTCTATAAAGATTGTTTGAATTTAGGACCGAAATATAGGACCGAGTGGGGAGAGGGTGAACTCTTAGAAAGGAGTATCATGGGACACTTCTACAACATGGAACCCCCCGATAGAGACCGTCAAGAGGGCGGTGATGCAAAAACGTAGGAGTAGGACTACGAGTCTAGCTACAAGACTCTTAAATAAAGAAAAGCGCTTCGTGGGAGGCAACCCATGCTTAATTGTTTGCTTGTTAGTGTCATATATCTTTTATTAATTGTTTGTCCTCATGTTTGAAATTGTAAAAATGCTTTATTTTGTTTTTAACCTCGTCTTAATTACATATAAAGGTATTTTACATAAAGGATAAGTGTAGGGAGGATTACACACGTTTTCATAAGAAACGTAAACATGAGAATAACAATTAACTAAAAGATATATATGTTTGTTTGTTCGAGTCAAATGCTTGTATCGAGTCATAATGGATGTTTTTGCAGAAATTTTTCCAGATTCTAAAGATGTAAATTTTCCAGAATTTTTTCCAGAAAATCGCAGACCAGTTTTTGTCAGGATAACCTGACGGCGTCAGGATTGCAACCTGACGGCGTCAGGAAGGAATAAAAACTTCAGCTTACTTTTTCTCGTTTTCTGAGCTACTTGTAAAATTTTGGAATTTTCCAGATCTTAACTTTCAAAACAAATTCTGTAAACATCCATTCCACAAGCATTATATCCTAGTTTAAATCGAGTCTTATGTATATTATTACCGCCGATTTTACGCGAAGGTTTCGTTTGTTTTCTTCTAGTGTGCAGGTTTAGTTTGTCAAGAAGAAGTTACACAAGTTAAGAAGGAGCCTTTCACGCAAAAAACTCTTCTTGGAAAAGATTTAACCACCACTTTTTACGGATCCTACCGAGCTAATCAGGGGAGTATTAGTTTCTTTCGTTTTTAATTACCTTCTATTATCATAACTTTGATACTTTCGGGGAACATTGGGGACAATGTTCAGTTTAAGTGTAGGGAGGGAAAATAAACGGGAACTTTGAAACTATGCTTATCCTTGACTGTTTGCTTTGTCCAAGTGTATTTGTGTAATAAACCATGAGAAAATGTAGGTTAGGGTAATTTTAGCCAAATTTAAAATTTTTTCATGACGTATAAGAGTGGGCCATTAGTCTTAACAAAAGCGTCTCATGGATAGGAAGTTGCATGACTAGCAAAAAAACCCTTACCACCTAAATTCCACCCAAAATGTGAGGATCGCCCTTAGATTAGTAGGAATTAAAGCATTCATCTTTAATGCTTAGAGTGTGAACCGGTAGTATATTAGATTCTAGAACTTGTTTTGTGATGCATTCCGAGATCGCTAGTGAGACTACACTTGTGTAGTTAGGAATAACTAAATGATAAGAGGCATTAGGATAAACCCTTGTTTGATACCTGTAATATAATTACTTCTTCCATATCGGTTGAGTAATTCCCCCACACCCTTTGCGTTGTACTCATCTTTAGTACACGATACCCCTAGTTAACCCCTCAGAGCCTATCCTTTTCGCGGTTCTCGTGATGTTTCGGTTTTTCCGGAATATCAATGAAGAGCATTGTTTACACCCCACCCCCAAATATAGACCCAGATCGCCTTAGCCTACCTTTATTGCACTCACTTTTAGTGCAAATTTATGTTATCACCCAAAACCCTTAGTTCAATTATCTGGTTGCTTGCATGAGTTGCTAAGTCGAGTCATATCCCTTGTATACAGTTTTGGGATGATTGGGATTCATGGGAAAAGTTAAAGTTTATGAAACATAGGAAAGAGAACGTTAAACTCAAATTCCCTTTGTTTGCATAATAATGTACTCCAAGTGTTTTGATCTTTTCAATTCGGGTCAAATTAGTGTTAGAGTAATAAAAACTCAAGTGTAGGGATGTGTCTATAAATCCCTATCATTTTGATGTACCGTAGAGGATGGTAGAGTAAAAGTGTATGCAAAAAAAAAAAAAAAAAAAAAAAAAAAAAAAAATTTCGAAAAAAAAAAAAAAAAAAAAAAAACCATACGGGCTACCATCCTACATCTATCTTTTAAATTATGTTTGTTTATTTTCGTTGCCTAGAGTTTTAGAGTGTCGAGTCTTGCCTTAGCAACGCCATTCTTCGTATACTTGCAACATAGAGATTTTTGACTATCCACCACTATATAGCCTATCCCACCAAACCCTTATTTCCCTACCGTAAGCCTAACGTTACAACCCTTTAAAGACCTCTTTGATAGTCTTTCCTAGGTGCTTACGCCAAAGCGATGGAGGTTTGATCTATTCTCAAGCCTATGGTAATCTATGTACTAGGACCGGTTAATGAGTGTTTATCTTCCATTTCCGATTTGTTATATTTCATATATACACCCGAGAGAGATGTGAGTATCCAAACACCCCATGTGAGATGCTAGTATGTAATTTCCGTGCTTGTTATGACTGTTGCGGGGCTTATATGTGTTGTGGACCGTTTTGAATGGATGCTTCATGACCCCTAACTTATAAATTAATTGGCTAAAAGCACATTTGCTTGAGGACAAGCAAATACCAAGTGTAGGGATATTTGATAAGGTTTTAAAAGGTACATTTTTGAGGGGTCATTTAAGCCCTTATTCGATCACTTTTGTATCCGTTATTGCTTAATATCGTTCCTTTTCACTTTTTAGGTCTCTTGAAGGCAAAATGCTGGAATGATGCTTATTTGGACGAAAAGGCGCGAATATACGAAGAAAATGGCCAAAGTCAAAATCGAGACACTCAAAGCTGCTGAAACATAAGGCGACGGCGTCACTGCATATCTGCGACGCCGTCGGGAAGGAATTTTGCGACGGGTCAGAAGCGAAATTGCATGTTTTCAAGGGACGACGTCAGGTTCTAAAGGAGTAGGCCGTCGTTACTCAGACGGCCTAGATGCAGCCAAGACGGCGTCAGAGCTGAAGGGGACGGCGTCACAGTCATAAGGTGACGCCGTCGAAAGGTTTACGTGGCCAAGACGAAACCCTAATGACGGCGACACGACGGCGTCACGAAACATAAGGTGACGCCGTCGCAGATGTAATCTTATATATAGAATCCGAATTTTTCAGTTTTTGTGTGTAGTCTTTTGGAGTAAAAACCTAAAACCGAACCAAGGCTTTCTTGTGCAGTATTTTAGGGTTCTAAACCCTATTATACATCAAGATAAGTATTTACTTCATTAATTTAATTATGTCTTTGATTATTTGTGTGTATGCCTGCATGTTCTCCATGTCCGGCTAATTTATTTGTGTGTTTGCTTAGGGAATATGAAACTTAATTATTGAATATTGATTGGTTGATACTTATCTTAGTTGACTAATGATCTAGAGTGCGCTAGATTATTCGTTGTGTACTTAATGCTTGACATTTCTTTGTGAACTTTAGAATATAATTATCTAGGTAATTGTAGGATAAAGTATTCAAGGACAACCGTAGAGTAGGCGTCTATAAATCACTAGAGGATTTGTAAACAAGACCCTTTGGTAATTTCAAAGAGTTAGGGAAATAAGCACGCCCTATAGCCTTAGAATCACAACGCAACTAGGAATAAGGACGTGACAAATCAACCATCAATAGGAGATAATTAAGGAGTAGTAAAACCTAAGTAAACACATCTTTAAACTATCATACGAGTACACATCAATTAGACATAGACTATCACAACCTTAGCTTAGATAATTAGATAATAGTAGAGTAATCGGTAGCAATACCAACCCCCCAAATCCAATACCCGAGATTCGTACCTTCTCATTTTCTAAAAAAACATAAAAAGATAAAAAATAATCTTCCTCAACCTCAACCTTAGCGTAGTAACTTCTCACTAGCATTCCTATTCCCCTAGAGAACGATATCAATACCCGTGGCTTACCCTAATTACTACACTACAACGATTAGGTTCACTGCCTAGGGTGTTATAAAACTTGCTCGAAGAAAAGGAAGTTTCCTTGACCCCGAACGACGCGTGTAGCATTATCACTATCCCACCAAACCCTTGTTTCCCTACCGTAATCCTAACATTACAGCCCTTTAAAAGACCTCTTTGATAGTCTTTCCTAGGTGCTTACGCCAAAGCGATGGAGGTTTGATCTGTTCTCAAGCCTATGGTAATCTATGTACAAGGACCGGTTAATGAGTGTTTATCTTCCATTTCCTATATTGTTATATTTCATTTATACACCCGAGAGAGATGTGAGTATCCAAACACCCCATGTGAGGTGCTAGTATGTAATTTCCGTGCTTGTTATGACTTTTGCGGGGCTTATATGTGTTGTGGACCATTTTAAATTAATGCTTCATGACCCCTAACTAAAAGCACATTTGCTTGAGGACAAGCAAATAACAAGTGTAGGGATATTTGATAAGGTTTTAAAAGGTACCATTTTGAGGGGTCGTTTAAGTCCTTATTTGATCACTTTTGTATCCGTTATTGCTTAATATCGTTCCTTTTCACTTTTTAGGTCTCGTGAAGGCAAAATGCTGGAATGGCACTTATTTGGACGGAAAGGCGCGAATATATGAAGAAAATGGCCAAAGTCGAAATCAAGGCACTCACAGTTGCTGAAGTTAGAAGGCGACGGCGTCAGGTGCTATTGGTGACGCCGTCCCAAAATTATTGTGACGGGACAGAACTCAAAACTCGTATTTTCAAGAGACGGCGTCTAGTGGTGAAAGAGTAGGCCGTCGCTACTCAGACGGCCTAGATGCAATCCAAACGACGTCAAAAGCTGAAGAGGACGGCGTCACGGTCATAAGGTGACGCCGTCGCAAGGTTAACGTGGCCAAGACGAAACCCTAATGGCGGCGACACGACGACGTCACTAAACATAAGGTGACGCCGTCGCAATTGTAATCTTATATATAGAATCCGAATTTTTCAGCCTTTGTGTGGAGAGTCTTTGGAGTAAAAACCTAAAACCGAACCTAAGGTGTCTTGTACAGTATTTTAGGGTTTTTAACCCTATCTTACATCAAGATAAGTCTTTGCTTCATTAATTCAATTATGTCTTTGATTATTTGTGTGTATGCTTGCATGTTCTCCATGTCCGGCTAATTTATTTGTGTGTTCGCTTAGGAAGTATGAAACTTAATTATTGAATATTGATTGGTTGTTTCTTATCTTAGTTGATTTATGATCTAGTAATGCGATAGGTCATCCGTTGTGCACTTAATGCTTGATTCATCTTTGTGAACCTTAGAGTATAATTACCTGAGTGATTGTAGGCTAAACCATCCGAAGAGCGCCTTAGAGTAGGAGTCTATAATCTCTAGTGGGTTTGTAGACAAGACCCTTTGGTAAGTTCAAAGATTTAGGGAGAAACGCATACCCTACAACTTTAGACACACAACGCAACTAGGAATAAGACGTGACACTCAACCATCAATAGGAGATAATTAAGGAGTAATACAAACTAAGTAAACACATCTTTAAACTATCATACGAGCACACATTAATTAGACATAGACTCCCACAACCTTAGTTTAGATAATTAGATAATAGTAGAGTAATCGGTAGAAATACCAAACCCCCAAATCCAATACCCGAGATTCGTACCTTTCCATTTTCATAAAATATAAAAAGATAAAAAATAATCTTCCTCAACCTTAACCTTAGCGTAGTAACTCCCTACTAGCATTCCTATTCCCCTAGAGAACGATATCAATACCCGTGGCTTACCCTAATTACTACACTACAACGATTAGGTTCACTGCCTAGGGTGTTATACAACTTGCTCGAAGAAAAGGAAGTTCCTTTGACCCCGAACGACGCGTGTAGCGTTATCAATAGTCCTAGGGGAAACCAGAGGAACTGGAACAATCAAAAATCCCAATAACTAAGTAGTGATTTTGTCATGTTTAATAAACAATGCTTTGTTTATGGTAGCTTTAACCATTTGCAGGTTAACTACAATTCTAATCCATGGGGAAGGGATGTATCTTGGTATACCTATAATAGGGTGAATCACAACCATTTTGCTAAAAGAGCTCACCCTAATTCTTACCTGAATGTCCACAAAAACATGGCTCCCAAGGGATTTTTGCTAAAAACTAGCCTATAACCATTTAACACTGCTAGGCCAGTTAATATTGCTCACCCCAGACCAATACCCTATGGTGCTAAACCGATGTCACACTTTTCTACACCAGCACCATCAACTGTCAAAAGACCTTTTCAAAGGCAAACAACATTAACTAATGAAAACTTTCATCAAAAGGTTAAAACTTCCAAGGGAAAAGTTAGTACTGCTAGGCCAAGTTGGGCAGTACTAAACAATGTTGTAAGGTTAAATAAGATTAATGTTGTTAAGGCCTCAGCTTGTTGGGTTTAGAGACCTATCAAACCCAATGGTGCATCAATTATTGTAAAGAAACCTGATTACATTGATGCACGAGGCATATCCAAGCCAGTAATGGCTTAGGTCCCCAAAAAAATCTAATTTCCTTTATTAGTATGTGCAGTAACATCTAAATGATGATTAGGGTTATGTGGACAGTGGATGCTCTAGGCACATGACTGGGAACATGTCTTATCTCTTAAATTTCATGGCTTTTGATGGAGGACATGTTACCTATAGGGGAGGAGCTCGAGATATTTTAGTTGCTTGGTATTTGAGGAACTGATTCATGATAGAGATGATTTGAGGATGTCCTTTCAAATCTTTCTCTTGAAGTCAGTCCTATGTTTGCACTTAACATGTATTGATGGGTTATTTAGTTAGTAATAACATCAAATTATCCAGAATATTAAGTGTCAATTTCCCCTGATAATGCTTGTAATTTATATCACTTTCAGGTAAAATACGAGCATTGGAGCCAAAGAGACGCGGAAATGGAGAATTATTAAAGATTTATCATAGTATGCTCACTTTGAAGAAGTTACGGCGTAACTCATCTCTCACATTACGCCGTAACTAAAGCGTGACTCAGAAAGCGAACTTATCAGAAGATTACGGCGTAACTCCCACAAAAGATTACGACGTAACTATATTAGGTCAAATGAGGTTCCGCGCGGTTGATAATTATGCCGTAACTCTTGCATAAACTACGGGGTAACCAAGAATTATTGAAGATGTAGCGTAACCCCTTATAAAGTTACGACTTAACTAGCAGATCTAGTGCAATTTATGAAGAAATAGATGATTACGGCGTAACTCTTTTTATAGTTACTCCGTAACCAAGATCTGGCCTATAAATACCCCACGATTTCCAGCATTTCAAAGCATCCCATTTTCACACACAACAACCAAAGAACGTGGGAAGAAGCCAAAGGCAGGTTTAGAGGAGCATACGGAGCTATCTCCAAGGGATAAATCACTCCCCTACGATAAGCATTAGCTTTTTATCTTTTCTTTACTTTCGATTCATGTATTTCGTAACATTAAACATTGAATTGATTTGTATGGTTAATATGAGCGGCTAAGCACCTCTTGGTGCTGGCCTAGTTATGATTCCTTATTTGTTTTGTTTGCGTTTACATTACTTCCGTATAATTATTTCTAAGTGTATGCATGCATAGTTTATTGGTAGCTACCCTTGTTTCGGTAGTTTTGAATGGCGGTAGAGGCTAGTTGCTTAGGAGATATAACAAACTGACCCTAAGTGAGTAGACTGAGACGGGAAGGGTAAGATATGACCAACTGACGACCCTTTCTACTTGTGCGATTTGACCAACTGATCACCTACCGTTTGGATGAACTTAAGAATTAGGGGGTGAGTGTCTAAGATGCTAGCGCCCGGGAACTCACTATTATAAGTCTAGCAGGTAGCGGAACTTAATGACTTGACTTAGGGGACCAGGAACAACTGGACTTATGAGGGAACACCTGACTTCTCCAGTGGTGGCATCTTTGTTGATAGGTTAGGGCGAACTGACCAAATGTTGTCCTCTCGACTTTGACCCCACCTGAAGTAATTGGAAGTGATTTGACGTAGACACTACTAGCTAGGATAAATAACTAGGTTAGCACCACTCTCCTCTATTTGATCACATCTTTGCCTTTATTTGCGTTAGTAGTTAATTAGTTAATTCAATATCAAAACCATCCTAAAATCTGTGACACCTAGACTTAGTATTAATCCACACACATAGCTCTTGGGACGACCTCAGTTTTACCGAATACTATGCTACACACAACCGGGTACACTGCCCGTTAGTGCATTAGGGTAGGCCATAGGTATAACGAGACATTATAAATATTAAAACATGGTCAGTAAAACCTGCATCAAGTTTTTGGCACCGCTGCCAGGGAGTTATATTAGGATTGCTATTAAGTCTTTCATTTTTGTTTTGTTTTAAAAAATTTCAAATTCTCACCATCACTTTTCAAGTTTTCAGGTACCATGGAAGTTCTTAACATTGATTACCTCACTCTTGAGGAATATTTGGCATTGACAAGAGAAGAACAAGGGCCGGGGCTCATAAGACCAGCAATTGGAGCTAATATTGATTTCGAGATAAAACCTCAATTTATGAGGGAATTAAGAGTAAGTCCTTTTTCTGGAAATACCTCGGAAGATGCTTACGAACATGTAAAAAATATTGAATATATCACCAGCCTGTTCAATACACCAGGAGTTCCAAAAGATGCGGTTATGTTCAAAATTTTTCCTATCACTCTTACTGGAGCCGCTAAACGATGAGTTAATAGATTACCAGCTGGAACCATTGATACGTGGGCTCTCCTTAAAAGACACTTCATTCAACGATACTGTCCAACATCTAAAGTATCAAGACAACTCGTAGACATAAACAGTTTTAAATAAGATGATGGTGAAACATTGTATCAAGCTTGGGATAGATACAACGATCTCCTCTACAAATGCCCTACACATGATCTGGACTACCAGCAAAAAGTCAACCTCTTTTACAAAGGAATCAATGTGACTACAAGACAAATTTTGGACTACCAAGGGCCAATTCCGAGTATGACTCCTGCTCTCGCCATTGAAGCCATTCAAAAACTTGCCGATACTCTCAAAAATGGCATGATGAAGGAAGCAACCGAAGCCTGGACAGAGGTCCCATAAGCATTGCCGCCATTACAAGCAAATTGGAAAACCTTGGAAGAGATATGAAGAACCTCTAGAAAAATGTGCATGCTATTCGAGTAGGATGCGATAAAAGTGAAGGAGGGAACTCAACCAGAGATTGCAATACGAAAAATATAAGCCCCCGAATCGAAAAGGTTATATGGAGAAGGAAAACCCTTCCCTCAATGTTATGCTCAGGGTTCTTTCAAAACAAGAAGTTCTTCACTCTAGGAATCAATAAATAAGTATATGGAAGAAGATAATAAGCGACAAGCCAATAGGAACGCATTGTTCAAAAAATTCTAGGAAACTAAAACCACTCTCCTTGCTCGGCATGAGGATCTGGAAGAAAACGAAAAGGAACCCAAGATAAATGAAAATGAAACTAATCAAGACAATTCGTGTGATGATAGTTTATGTAAAGCCATGTTTTCCAGCAATGGAAAACCTCTCTATACCCCTTTCAGGTACGATAAAGAGGAGCTTTCCGGATTTCAAAAACAAGCTATAATCATATGTGACAAAACGAGCTTTACAGAAGAAGAACAACATACGGAAATAGAAGCTGTTACGGAGAATGAAGTAAAGTTAAATGCCAGATGCTCTTTAGTCATCCTAAATCAGATCCCTCTTAAGGAAAAAGACCCAGCAAGTTTCATTCTCCCTTGCTCTATTAATAATTTTGATAAGGTTTTAAAATGTACCTTTTTGAGGGTCGTTTAAGCCCTTAATTGATCACTTTTATATCCGTTATTACCTAATATCATTCCTTTTCACTTTTTAGGTCTCTTGAAGGCAAATTGCTGGAATGACACTTATTCGGACGAAAAGGCGCGAATATACGAAGAAAATGGCCAAAGTCAAGAATCGAGACACTCAAGCTGCTGAAACTGAAGGGGACGGTGTCAGGTTATACTTGCGACGCCATCGGAACAAGTTTTGTGACGATACAGTAGCCAAATTGCTTATTTTCAAGTGACGGCATCAGGTTTTAGAATAGTAGGGCATCGCAGCTCAGACGGCCAAGATTTGATCCAGACGGCGTCAAAGACTCAAGGCGACGGCGTCACGGACATAAGGTGACACCGTCACAATGATAACGTGGCCAAGACGAAACCCTAATAACGGCGACCCGACGGCGTCACAAATTAAAGGGTGACACCGTCGCAGTTGTAACCTTATATATAGAATCCGAATTTTTTAGTTTTCAGTGTGTAGTTTTGTGGAGTAAAAACCTAAACCGAACCAAGGCTGTCTTGTACAATATTTTAGGGTTCCATACACTATCTTACATCAAGATAAATGCTTTACTTCATTAATTTAATTATGTCTTCAATTGATTGTGTGTATGCTTGCATGTTCCCCATGTCCGGCTAATTTACTTGTGTGTTTGCTTAGGTAATATGAAACTTAGTTATTGAATATTGATTGGTTGTCTCTTATCTTAATTGTGATTGACCTAGTATTGCGATAGGTCATTCGTTGTGTTGTTAATGCTTGATTAATCTTTGTTGAACCTTAGTTTATAATCACCTAGAGTAATTGTAGGCTATACATCCAAAGAATACCTTAGAGTTAAAGTTTATAAATCCTAGAGATTTTGTAGTCATTAACCTTTCGTAGCTTCAAAGAATTAGGGATAAACACATACCCTACAACCTTAGAGACACAACGCGATTAAGAATAAGGACGTGACAATTCAACCATCAATAGGAGATAACTAGGGAGTAATAAAGCCTAAGCAAATACATTTTTAATCATCATACAAGCACACAACAATAGAAATAGACTATCCTCACCTTAGTTAATTAGAATAGATAAGTAGAGTAATCGGTAGAAATACCAACCCCCAAATCCAAACTCCAAGATTCGTACCTTTCCATTTCCTAAAAAAATATAAAAAGTTAAAAAATAAGCTTCCTCAACCCCAACCTTAGCGTAGTAACTTCTCAC
Source organism: Chrysanthemum seticuspe (assembly GCA_019973895.1). Classification (NCBI taxonomy): domain Eukaryota; kingdom Viridiplantae; phylum Streptophyta; class Magnoliopsida; order Asterales; family Asteraceae; genus Chrysanthemum; species Chrysanthemum seticuspe. The sequence continues at coordinate 290,819,759 of BPTQ01000006.1, forward strand.
TAGCATTTCTATTCCCCTAGAGAACGATATCAATTCCTGTGGCTTACCCTAATACTACACTACAATGATTAGGTTCACAGCCTAGGGTGTTGAAAAACTTGCTCGACGAAAAGGAAGTTCCTTTGACCCCGAACGCGCTGTGTAAGAGTATCAAGTTTTTGGCGCCGCTGCCGGGGAATAGAATAGCTAGTTACGAGTCCACCTCGTTTAGGTTTCCTTGTTTGATTCCTATCAAGTAAGCTTTTTTCCCATTTTTAGCTTCCTCGTAGTCTATCCCCCTTCTTTGGGACCTTTGTTAGTAATCTCATCACTTTTCATCATGGAAGGTGATAACCAACCACCACTCATCAACCCACCACCAAATGACCCACCAAGAGGCAGTACTCTTGGTGAATACTCGAGACCAAGCCACCTAGGCTATAGGAACACCATTGAGCTTCCCGACCAAGCCCAAACTACGGCCCTGCGATCCCACACCATCCGGTTGGCGCAAAACGGATGTGCATTCTATGGACTTCGTTCCGAAGATCCTAATCAGCATCTTAAGGATTTCCTTAAAATTGTTGATTGATAACATCAAATAGTCCTGAATATTAAATGTCAATTTCCCCCGATAATGCGCGTTATTTATATCATTTTATGGATTTACGCTTGTTTTCCATTGTTTTCCACTTTCAGGTAAATTACGAGCATTGGAGCTAAAGAGACGCGGAAATGGAAACATTACTAAAGATTTATCACAGTATGCCTATTCTGAAGAAGTTACGGTGTAACTCGTCTCTCACATTATGCCGTAACTATTGCGTGACCCAGAATACCAACTTATCAAGAGGTTACGGCGTAACTCTTCCCAAAGGTTACGACGTAACTTTATTAGGTCAAAAGAGGTTCCACGCCGCTGATACTTTTGCCGTAACTACTGCATCACTTATGACGTAACCGAGTTTATTGAAGACTACGGCGTAACCTCTAATAAGGTTACGCCGTAACTAGCAGATCTAGTGCATTTACGAAGAAACAGAAGGTTACGGCGTAACTCCTATATTGGTTACGCCGTAACCCAGACCTAGCCTATAAATACCCCACAAATTCCAGCATTTCTAATCATCCCATTCCACACACAACACCCTGAGAACGTGGGAAAAAGATCAAGGCAGGTCTAACGGAGCATACTGAGCTGTTTCCAAGGGAGAAGTCACTCCATTACGATAAGCTTTAGCGTTTTATATTTCTTTTACTTTCAATTCATGTATTTCGTACCTTTTAATATTGAATTGATTTGCATGATTAATATGAGCGGCTAAGCACCATTTGGTGCTAGCCTAGTTATGATTCCTTAATTGTTTTGTTTGCGTTTACCTTTACTTCCGTACAATTATTTCTAAGTGTATGCATGCATAGTTCTTTGGTAGTCACCCTTGATTCGGTAGTTTTGAATGGCGGTAGAGGCTAATTTCCTAGGAGATATGACCAACTGACCCTAGGTGAACGGACTGAGACGGGAAGGGTAAGATATGACCAACTGACGAGCCTTTCTACTTGTGCGATTTGACCAACTGATCACCTATCGTTTGGATGAACTTAAGAATTGGGGGGTGTAGTGTCTAAGTTCTTAACGGTCGGGCACTCACTATTTTGAATCTAGCATGTAGCGGTACTTAATGACTTGGCTTAGGGGACCAGGAACAACAGGACTTATGACGGTATGCCTTATTTCCCCTGTGGTGGCATCTTTGCTGATAGGTTAGGGCGAATTGACCAAATGTTGTCCTCTAGAATTTGACCCCACCTAAAGTAATTGGAAGTAGGTAGACGTAGACATAACTAGCTAGGAGGATTGACTAGGTTAGCACCACTATTCCTCTATTGATTTCCCTTTATCCATTTATCTGCTTTTATTTTATTCTGCATTAGTAGTTTAATTAATTAAATCCCTATCGAAACCATTATTATTCTGTGACAATTAGACTTAGTAATAATCCAACACACATAGCTCTTGGGACGACCTTGGCTTTACCATTTACTACACTACACGCGACTAGGTACATTGCCCGTTAGTGCACTAGAGTAGACCATATGTATAGCAAGACACTATAAATATTAAGACCTGGTCAGTAAAACCTGCATCAAGTTTTTGGCGCCGCTACTGGTGAGTTATATTAGGATTGATATTAAGTCTTTCATTTCGTTTTTAAACTTTTCTCACGATCATATTTCAAGTTTTCAGGTACCATGGAAGTTTTTAACATCGATGACCTCACTCTTGAGGAATACTTGGCATTGACAAGAGCGGAACAAGGGCCGGGTCTTGTAAGACCGGCAATCAGAGTGGATGTTCGTTTTGAAATTAAAGACCAATTTATGAGGGAGCTTCGCGCTAACCCTTTTGCAGGAAATAGGGACGAAGACGCATATGAGCACGTTGAAAATGTCCTATACATCGCTAACCTTTTCAACATTCCGGGCGTGTCTCATGATGCTGTTATGCTTAGGGTATTTCCAATGACTCTTACTGGAGTAGCTAGAAGATGGATCGAAAGATTGCCCGCCGGGGCAGTTAATACTTGGGCGCGACTAAAGAAACACTTCATTCAAAGATATTGCCCGCCATCGAAGATTTCTAACCAGCTTTTGGAGATCCATAATTTCAAACAAGAAGACGACGAAACTCTGTATCAAGCTTGGGACAGATACAACGATCTTCTGTACAAGTGTCCTACCAATGATCTGAATAACCAGCAGAAGGTCAATATTTTCTACAAAGGAATAAATGTAACTACAAGGCAAATGCTGGACTATCAAGGACCTATCCCAAACATGACTCATACCGCTGCAATTGAATCCATTCAAAAAATGGCTGACCACTCTCAAAAATGGCACAACGGTGGGAGCAAAAGAAACCAAGGTGGAAGTTTTGATGGAATTGCAGCAATAGCTAGTAAACTTGAAAATCTCGGTAGAGATATGCTGAAAATCAAAGAAACTTTTCATTCCATCCAAGTCGGCTGCAAAAACTGTGGTGGGGGACATTTGACTAAAAACTGTCCTAAAGTTGACAAGGAAGATACGTTCGAGGAGGCTAAATATGGAGAGAATAGGCCTTTCTACGGGGATAATCGTAATGGGTTTTGTGGAGGACCCCCACCGTATTATGAGCGTAATGAGAAAAGAGCTAACCTGGAGGAAATTATTAACAAATACCTTGTGGACACTACCAAGAGGCAAAAGGAGCAAGAGGAATGGCTTAAAATTTTCCAAGATAATACAAACAAAAGCCTCTCTTCCCATGACATATCACTTAAAAACTTAGAAACTTTAATTGGAAAGCTTGGCGACGAGGTACAAAGAAGAAACGAAGAACAAAATAGCAAATCCACTATATGTAAGGTTGTATTCTCTGATAACAACAAGTACTCTGATGAGTCGGATACTGACGGCAAAAGTGAGTTACGCCGTAATCACACTCCAGAGTTACAGCGTAACCCGAATTCAAGCAAAGACACGGGCACCAAGGACGACAACCCTAAAAGAAGAAGTCATTGGTGTAAGGCTATTGCAATTGACGATGGAGAATGCTACAGCTTGTGGGCCTCATGTGATCCTTGGAAAACCTGCGATGGTTGTGTTGATAAAGAAAGGATAAAAGATGACAGATACAAGTGGACTACACTAAATGACGAAGAAAGGTTATCCAAGTTCTCAATTAACGAAGTGGAAGGGCCGCCCATTAAGCATTACTGCAAACCCATACTCATCATGGAAGATGAGATTACTCACGATTGGCCAACGTGCAATCCTTTTCGTGATTTTTGCAACGGAGGAGGTAATATGAAGAACGAAGTTTGGATATGCCCACACAAATCTGGGAGGCACGACGTTGATTTTGGAAATCTATCATTCAGTGATTGGTATTCGATAAGATTCGAGGACGCGATAATTAATTCAACTATGTTTAGAAATCTGGAACTCAAATATGAGAAACACATTCTTCGGGGAAAAACCATTAAGCCCCTCGATGATATTCCTTCTGAAGATGACGATGATGAAGGAGTTCGAAATCATTGGTGCGAAAAAATTAAAACCAGCGATGGAAAAGTTTGGGCTTCCTGCAACCCTTTTGAGTATGAATGTGATTGAGGAAGCAGCATTAAGAGATAGATGGGGAAGACGAATTCCTTTGGACTTCAACTAATGATTTCGAAAAACAGAACTGCTTTCGCCAGATGATCTCGGATTCAACGATTGGGTCAAAATCAAATAAGGAAAAATTGACGCGTTAACTAAAAAGAAAATCTGGGAAGGGTGTATGAGTAAAGATCAAACTAATAACGATGTTCACCATAAAACGGAAGGAGACACCAAGGGTTCATCTAAGGTAGAAAATGAAGAATGCAAGCAAATACTCAACCAACTTGAAGATACCGATTCTGACAATGACAATTTCGATTATCTCGAGTTACAAGGTGAAGACTGTTTCGTTGACCCAGATGAGGAAGTACACGAAAGAAGAAGATGCAAGCTTCTCGACATCCCATTTAAGAGGCCGCCACCTATTATAGCCGAAAAATTTGAGTTTACGCGATACCATTTGGGGCCTGAAGAAAAATTTTGCAAGATATGGAAAATTGAAACCAAAGAATATCTCCGCACTGCCACAAATGTCGGATGGGTTAGGCGCAACTTAATGAAAGACATGGAAGAAGTCGGGGATGTTCAAAGGCCCCCATAGAAGCCCCGCGGCTCTGAGTCTAACTTAAAGACTCGTTAATAAAGAAAAGTGCTCTTTCGGGAGACAACCCGAATTATCCATTTCTTTTGTTTTTATTTCCTTTATGTTGGGTTTTGTGTTTTCTATCCATTTTTGCATGAAACGAGGAACTAATTGCTGCTGCAGTTGTCGATCTGAACAGAGTTACGGCGAAACTCATCTTGGTGATTACGCCGTAACCAACATTTTAGCAGCAGAATTCTTGACGCATTACCAATTACGGCGTAATACCATCTCAGTGGTTACGCCGTAACTACTCGCTTGACAGCTCATACCAGGTTTTGCCAGTTACGGCGTAACTCTCTCATAGTAGTTACGACATAACTTTCCTCTCCTTTAATTCTTTCATTTTAAAACACAGTAACCTTGTATTAGTTTTTAAATGAACTTTGTGGGTGTGTTCCATGTAAACCCTCACGAGACTTCACTTGTCCACTTGGGACACCAAGTGGTTTAAAAGGCTTGTTGCATTCACTAAATGCAACCGTGATTCCTACGAAAGTGAGTTAGGTTTGTTTTTTTATTTCTTTTTCTTTTTAGAATTATGCTTGTCGGTATTGTGATTTCAGGGATTGAAGTTTGTTCATGACGCTTAAACGAAGGCACGGTTCTTTTTCATGGGCCTTCTTCTTTCTGGAGCAAATTTCAGGGAAGTTCTCGCTCTAATTCTACCTTTCTCTTCACCTTTATTTTAATGCCTAGTACAAAAGGGACTTTGTACAATTCAAGTGGGGGGACGGGAGTAGAATTGTCTCTTGAACTTTATTTCGCCCTCATTTTTCTAGTTTATTTTGAAAAATTATGCCATTTTTTAAATTTTGACATATTTTTCCTAACCTAACTAGATTAGACCTTAGCCGAGCACATACAACCCTTGACATTACATGGTGAGATTAGCCTTATCCGTTTCCAATATTTTACTCCATATCCACTAAATTATGAGTGTGCCGGTAGCTTGTAAACTTTAGAACTTGGTCTTTGCATCATTTCGAGACCATAGACGAGGTATGTTGAGTTAGCTCGATGTATTTGGACTTTTCAGTTTTAGAAGGCAATATTATAGGATTATCACCCAAACAGCCTACCATTGTGAGTCTATTGATTTGTCACCTCGACTTTTCGACCCCTATGTGAAATCCTTTTGTTGCACTCACCTTTAGTGCAAGATACCCCTAGATAAACCCTTCTAAGCCATTCCTTTCATTTTTTCAACCCAATATATTGTTTCGTTACACCTATACACCTTAGCCTACCTTGTAGTCTTTATTTGTGATTGGGAAGTCATCATTTTCCTAAGTTCAAGGTTCGAGTGGAAAGGTCTGGAAGTCACGCTTTCATCGACAACAATTATGAAGATCATTGAAGACCCCCCGAATTTCCATTGTTCATCTCAAGTGGGGGGATGTTATGTTGTTATGTTATGTTGAATTTGAAAAAAAAAAAAAAGTTGATTGAGTTATGATATTGTAAAGTGCGATGTTATAAGCACTATTGTATGAGCTTTATTGATTAGTATCGAGTAGTCCACCTCGGTCCCATTTGAAAATTGGAGTTGGAAGTTATGACAACAGAAGAAGAAAAGGTAGTGTGCCCATCACGACGTCCTCTAATGACACAACTACCTTGCATTTCATGATCCGGTTTCTAGACTTCTAAGATTGAACTTTGGGCGGACGGTAAGTGGTAATGACTTGGTTATAGATTTAGACTACCTGCTTGTTTTTCATTTTACACCAATTATTTATCCGATGTCTTATCCTACCCTTTAGTCATGAAGCGTGTCTAGGTGATGCAACGAGCAATCTTTTGTGTCTTGGCCATGGATTTGGTCATGTATCATTGATTTTGTCCACTTCGCCGTGACATGTTAGTAATGACGAGTCACCCCTTAACCTTTGTTGTGTCTACCCATATTGCCTTCGAGAATTTTTTAGCCCTTAACTCTAGTGGTGGAGATTTATGTAACCGCCAAGCTTATGATAGATTACATGCTATGACTGTGCGATTGAGTGATCATCCCAAATTTGACACTTAGAATAGTTGAGAGATTTGAGTGTTTGTTCCCCTTTAGTGAGGTGTTTGGCCTTGTTTTATTCTAGCATAAAGGATTTGTAAACTCATATTTTCCAGGTTTTGGGAGATATCTTTTTAGGAATCTATCTAACAAGGTCTACTTGAGGGCAAGTAGAGTTTAAGTTGGGGGATATTTGATAACATCAAATAATCCTGAATATTAAGTGTCAATTTCCCCCGATAATGCTCGTTATTTATATCATTTATATGGATTTACGCTTGTTTTCCATTGTTTTCCACTTTCAGGTAAATTACGAGCATTGGAGCTAAAGAGACGCGGAAATGGAAACATTACTAAAGATTTATCACATTATGCCTATTTTGAAGAAGTTACGGCGTAACTCGTCTCTCACATTACGCCGTAACTATTGCGTGACCCAGAATACCAACTTATCAAGAGGTTACGGCGTAACTCTTCACAAAGGTTACGACGTAACTCCATTAGGTCAAAAGAGGTTCCACGCCGCTGATACTTACGTCGTAACTACTGCATCACTTACGACGTAACCGAGTTTATTGAAGACTACGGCGTAACCTCTAATAAGGTTACGCCATAACTTGCAGATCTAGTGCATTTACGAAGAAACATAAGGTTACGGCGTAACTCCTATATTGGTTACGCCGTAACCCAGACCTGGCCTATAAATACCCCACGAGTTCCAGCATTTCTAATCATCCCATTCCACACACAACACTCTGAGAACGTGGGAAAAAGCTCAAGGCAGGTCTAAGGGAGCATACGGAGCTGTTTCCAAGGGAGAAGTCACTCCATTACGATAAGCTTTAGCGTTTTATATTTCTTTTACATTCAATTCATGTATTTCATACCTTTGAATATTGAATTGATTTGCATGATTAATATGAGCGGCTAAGCACCCTTTGGTGCTAGCCTAGTTATGATTCCTTAATTGTTTTGTTTGCGTTTACCTTTACTTCTGTACAATTATTTCTAAGTGTATGCATGCATAGTTCTTTGGTAGTCACCCTTGATTCGGTAGTTTTGAATGGCGGTAGAGTCCAATTGCCTAGGAGATATGACCAACTGACCCTAGGTGAACGGACTGAGACGGGAAGGGTAAGATATGACCAACTGATGACCCTTTCTACTTGTGGGATTTGACTAACTGATCACCTATCGTTTGGATGAACTTAAGAATTGGGGGGTGTAGTGTCTAAGTTCCTAACGGCCGGGCACTCACTATTTTGAATCTAGCATGTAGCGGTACTTAATGACTTGGCTTAGGGGACCAGGAACAACAGGACTTATAACGGTGCGCCTGATTTCTCCTGTGGTGGCATCTTTGCTGATAGGTTAGGGCGAATTGACCAAATGATGTCCTCTCGAATTTGACCCCACCTAAAGTAATTGGAAGTAGGTAGACGTAGACATAACTAGCTAGGAGGATTGACTAGGTTAGCACCACTATTCCTCTATTGATTTCCCTTTATCCATTTATCTGCTTTTATTTTATTCTGCATTAGTAGTTTAATTAATTAAATCCCTATCGAAACCATTATTATTCTGTGAAAATTAGACTTAGTAATAATCCAACACACATAGCTCTTGGGATGACTTCGGCTTTACCATTTACTACACTACACGCGACTGGGTACACTGCCCGTTAGTGCACTAGGGTAGACCATAGGTATAGCGAGACACTATAAATATTAAGACCTGGTCAGTAAAACCTGCATCATCGATTCCATCGACCTCGATGCTACTACTCGGGAGACCACGCACTTGTGTCTCTTCCAATTATCTCTACGGGACCAAGCAAGTAATTAGCTTGAGCGACTTCCCGCCGGCTCCATCTCAAGTTGGAATGATCTCACCTCTCGTTTCCTTGCCCAATTTTTCCCACTGAGGAGAACTACTAAGCTTAGGAATGATATCTTGATGTTCCAAAAACGTCAAGGTGAATCTCTCTACGAAGCATGGACTCGATTCAAGGACTTACTCCGAAGAGTCCAAATCTTCTATAATCATGTCAATTTCCCCATTAAGCGATCCATTGACCTAGCGGCTGGTGGAAAACTTAGTGATCTCACCGCGGAAAAATCGTGGGGCATAATAGAGGACCTTGCTCTCTATGACAACAAAAGTTGGAATGACCCCCGTGAGTTGCCCAAAACCGTAAAAGCAATCTCCTTGCCTTCCCTTGACTCACAACCTTCCGACCGTAGAATGCTCGAGCTTGAAGATCAAGTTAAATTCCTAATGAGCTCCTACGAAAATCCTAAGTCGTCACGCCAAGTGAACAAAATCACTCTACCTTGTGAATTGTGTAGTGGTTCCCACGACACTCGAGATTGCGCAAGACTCCTCGAACAAGCTTTTGCGGACTATGCCTCCATGTGTACCGACCGAGCGGGAGAGAAGTGGTACACTTTCAAGCCCGAACAAAACAACTTAAGAAATTCTTACAACCCCTCATGGAGGAATCACCCTAACCTTAAGTGGAACCAAAATTCAAGCACAACCCAAAGCTCGTCTAGTACACCCAATAGGTCCAACCCTCCAAACACCAGGAACCCCACTAGTCTTGAGGCAATTGCATCTAGGTTCATGTCATCTCAAGAAACTCGATTGACTAAGCTTGAAGCCGATTTTAAGCAACGACAAGGCGAGATGACAAACAAGCTTAATGCCCTCTTAAAAGCCTTTAATGACTGGGAAATTGGAGCACTCCCAAGTGATACTATAAAGAACCCAAAAGTGAGTTTGATTTCATCGACTTCATGTTCTTGTTCATCATGGGAGAGTGCGCATCCATGCCCCTCACACCGAACGGTTCACTGGTAAACGCTATCAACAAGGGTTTCAAGCAATCCAAAATGAGGTACCAAGGCCCCGCACCATTGGTAGAACCTACTCATGAGAAACCCGTCAACCAAGAACCCAAACCTAATCTAGAGGAGGAGTACAAAGAACTCCATCAAGAAAAACCGATTCTTGAAGTCTTAGCTCATGCACATTATTATAATGCTTTAAAAGAAAAATATGATCTAGAACTTAAACTTGGAAAACATGGATCCGCTTTTGTGCGAAATAATTTACCTAATATGTTAGACGATCCTGGGCTATTTACTCTTCCGTGTAGGCTTGGAACTTCCAAACCTCTCGATGCTCTAGCCGACTTAGGATCATGCATCAATCTTGTTCCGTTGCCCTCCATAGAAGCCTTAACTTAGGTAATATAGAACCAACGGAAACCATCCTAGGTCTAGCGGACAGTAGTATTGCATATCCGGTAGGGATAATAAAAGACATGGTAGTACACGTGGGATAATTGAATCTTTTGGCGGATTTCCATGTGCTAGACATGATCAAGGGCCTGACATGCCCATTGCTAGTAGGAAGAGGATTCTTAGCTACCGCTAGTGCCATCATTTATTGTAAGATGTCCAAAATAGTGGTAGGAGAGGGGAGTGCTATGTCAATTTACGATGTCAAAAAGCATACTTACTACAAAGAAGAGGAAGTCCCACATGAGATTAGGTTGGATAGAGCGCCATCTAGATACGGACCTTGGATTGATAAGAACTTCATAGGTCCCCAACGACCTTTTTACCTAGATGAAGCCTTTGCTACTAATGCAACTTTCCATGAAAAAGAAATGGCTAGGGACATGGAAGTGAACCCTTTCGAGGACGCCTTAGTATTTCGGAAGATGACCGAGTTCCTAGGAAGCTTGCCCGTCAACCTTGTCATGAATAAGTGGAAAGTTGAGAGCGATAAGCCTAAACATAAGTGGGATTGGGATAGACCGCCTAGTGATGGTAATGGAGAGTGGCACATTAGGATAACGATCTATGACCCTGATGGAGAGAAATTTGAAAAGGCATATCGAACCAAACGTACTACTAGGAACTTAAATGATAAGTTTGATCCATATGACATTCTAGATGATAGGCTTACTTATATCGGTACGTAGGGGCACAACTTCGAGTCTAGCTACAAGACTCATAAATAAAGAAAAGCGCTTCGTGGGAGGCAACCCATGCTTAATTGTTTGCTTGTTTGTGTGTCGTGTATCTTTTATTTATTGTTTTTCTCATGTTTAAATTTGTAAAAATGTTTTATTTTGTCTTTAACCTCGTCTTAATTACATATAAAGGTATTTTACATAAGGGATAAGTGTAGGGAGGATTACACACGTTTTCAAAAGAAACGTGAACATGAGAATTACAATTAATTAAAAGATATACATGTGGTTTGTTCGAGTCAAATGCTTGTATCGAGTCATAATGGATGTTTTGCAGGAAATTTTTCCAGATTCTAAAGATGTAAATTTTCTAGAATTTTTTCTAGAAAATCGCAGACAACTTTCTGTCAGGATAACCTGACAGCGTCAGGATCGCAACCTGACGGCGTCAGGAGGAGCCAAAACAGCTTATCACTTTTTCTCATTTTCTGCGCTACTTATAAATTTTTGGAATTTTCCAGGTCTTAATTTTCCAGAAAATCTGTAAACATCCATTCCACAAGCATTATATCCTAGTTTAGTAGAGTCTTATATATATTGTTACCGCCGATTTTACACGAAGGTTTCGTTTGTTTTCTTCAAGTGTGCAGGTTTAATTTTCCAAGAAGAAGATACATAAGATGACAAGGAGCTTTTAACGCAAACGTTCATCTTGAAGAAAGATTTAACCACCACTTTACACGGATCCTACCGAGCTAATCAGGGGAGTATTATTTTCTTTCGTCTTTAATTACCTTCCATTATCATAACTTTGATACTTTCAGGGAACATTGGGGACAATGTTCAGTTTAAGTGTAGGGAGGAAAAATAAAATGGGAACTTTGAAACTATGCTTATCCTTGACTATTTGCTTCGTCCAACTTCATTTGTATAATAAACCATGAGAAATATCGGTTAGGGTAATTTTGGCACCAAATTTCAAATTTTTCATGACATATAGGAGTGGGCCATTAGTCTTAATAAAGCGTCTCATGGATAGGAAATTATATGACTAGCACAAAAACCCTTTACCACTTAAATTCCACCAAAATTCTGAGGATCGCCCTTAGATTAGTAGGAATTAAAGCATTCATCTTTAATGCTTAGAGTGTGAACCGGTAGTATAATAGATTCTAGAACTTGTTTTGTGATGCATTCCGAGATCGCTAGTAAGACTACACTTGTGTAGTTAGGAATAACTAAATGATAAGAGGCATGAGGATAACCCTTGTTTGATACCCGTAATATAATTACTTCTTCCACATCGGTTGAGTAATTTCCCCACACCTTTGCGTTGTACTCATTTTTAGTACACGATACCCCTAGTTACCCCCTTAGAGCCTATCCTTTTTGTGGTTCTCGTGATATTTCGGTTTTCCGAATGTCAACGAAGAGCATTGTTTACAATCCACCCCCAAATGTACACCCAAATCGCCTTAGCCTACCTTGTATGCACTCACTTTTAGTGCATTATTCTTAACATACTAAACCCTTAGTTCAATTATCTAGTTGCTTGCACAAGTTGTTAAGTCGAGTCATATCATTTGTACATAGTTTTGGGACAATTGGGACTCATGGGAAAAGTTAAATTTTATGAAATGACGGGAAGGGAACATTAAATTCAAATTTCCTTTATTTGCGTAATAATGTACTCCAAGTGTTTTGATCTTTTCAATTCGGGTCAAATTAGTGTTAGAGTAATAAAAACTCAAGTGTAGGGATGTGCCTATCAATCCCTATCATTTTGATGTTATCGTAGAGGATGGTAGAGTAAAAGTGTATGAAAAAAAAATCAAAAAAAAAAAAAAAAAAAAAAAAAAAAAAAAAATAGAAAAAAAGAGAAAAAGAAAAAAATTGAGTGTTGAAAAAAACAAAAAACGGGCTACAATCCTACATCTATCTTTAAATTTATGTTTGTTTATTTCAGTTATCTAGAGTTTAGAGTGTCAAGTCTTGGCTTAGCAACGCCATTCTTCGCATGCTTGTAACATAAAGATTTTTGACTTGCCACCACTAAATAGCCTATCCCACCAAACCCTTTGTTTCCCTACCGTAATCCTAACATTACAACCCTTTAAAAGACCTCTTAGATAGTCTTTCCTAGGTGCTTACGCCAAAGCGATGGAGGTTTGATCTAGTCTCAAGCCTATGGTAATTTATGTACTAGGACCGGTTAATGAGTGTTTATCTTCCATTTCCAACTTGTTATATTTCATATACACCCGAGAGATGTGAGTATCCAAACACCCCATGTGAGGTGCTAATATGTAATTTCCGTGCTTGTTATGACTTTTACAGGGCTTATATGTGTTGTGGATCGTTCTAAACTAATGCTTCATGACCCCTAACTTATAAATTAATTGGCTAAAAGCACATTTGCTTGAGGACAAGCAAATACCAAGTGTAGGGATATTTGATAAGGTTTTAAAATGTACCTTTTTGAGGGGTCGTTTAAGCCCTTAATTGATCACTTTCGTATCCGTTATTACTTAATATCATTCCTTTTCACTTTTAAGGTCTCTTGAAGGCAAATTGCTGGAATGACACTTATTCGACCGAAAAGGCGCGAATATACGAAGAAAATGGCCAAAGTCAAGAATTGAGACACTCAAGTTTCTGAAACTGAAGGGGAAGGCGTCATGTTATACTTGCGATGCCGTCAGAACAAGTTTTGTAACGATACAATAGCCAAATTGCTTATTTTCAAGTGACGGCATCAGGTTTTAAAAAAGTAGGGCATCGCAGCTTAGACGGCCTAGATTTGATCCAGACGGCGTCAGTGACTCAAGGCGACGGCGTCACAGACATAAAGTGACGCCGTCACAATGATAACGTCGCCAAGACGAAACCCTAATAACGGCGACCCGACGGCGTCACAAATTAAAGGGTGACGCCGTCCCAGTTGTAACCTTATATATAAAATCCGAATTTTTTAGTTTTCAGTGTGTAGTTTTGTGGAGTAAAAACCTAAACCGAACAAAGGCTGTCTTGTATAGTATTTTAGGGTTCCATACACTATCTTACATCAAGATAAGTGCTTTACTTCATTAATTTAATTATGTCTTCAATTGATTGTGTGTATTCTTGCATGTTCCCCATGTCCGGCTAATTTACTTGTGTGTTTGCTTAGGTAATATGAAACTTAGCTATTGAATATTGATTGGTTGTCTCTTATCTTAATTATGATTGACCTAGTATTGCAATAGGTCATTCGTTGTGTTGTTAATGCTTGATTAATCTTTGTTGAACCTTAGTTTATAATCACCTAGAGTAATTGTAGGCTATACATCCAAAGAATACCTTAGAGTTAAAGTTTATAAATCCTAGAGATTTTGTAGCCATTAACCTTTGGTAGCTTCAAAGAGTTAGGGATAAACGTATACCCTAAGACCTTAGAGACACAACGCGATTAAGAATAAGGACGTGACAATTCAACCATCAATAGGAGATAACTAGGGAGTAATAAAGCCTAAGCAAATACATTTTTAATCATCATACGAGCACACAACAATAGACATAGACTACCCTGACCTTAGTTAATTAGAATAGATAAGTAGAGTAATCGGTAGAAATACCAACCCCCAAATCCAAACTCTGAGATTCGTACCTTTCCATTTCCTAAAAAAACATAAAAAGATAAAAAATAATCTTCCTCAACCCCAACCTCAGCGTAGTAACTTCTCACTAGCATTCCTATTCCCCTAGAGAACGATATCAATTCCTGTGGCTTACCCTAATACTACACTACAATGATTAGGTTCACTGCCTAGGGTGTTGAAAAACTTGCTCGACGAAAAGGAAGTTCCTTTGACCCCGAACGCGTTGTGTAAGCATATCAAATTTACATAATATCAATGCCTTAGCTGACCTAGGAGCTAGTATTAGTATCATGCCATTTTACATGTGTAAAAGATTAAACCTTGGTCCTATCAAACCCCTTTGCATGACTATTGAAATGGCTAATAGAACGGTTAGCATACCCAGAGGGATAGTTGAGAATGTGCTCATCAAAATCAATAATTTTACTCTTCCTAACGACTTTGTTATTTTAGACATGGAAGACGATCTCGACATCCCATTAATTTTGGGCAGACCCTTTCTGGCAACTGCTCCTGCAAAGATTAATGTTTTCAAAAAAATCATCACATTAAAAATCAACGAAAGGAAGCTTACCCTGAATATGGATGACGTTGGAAAATGTCACCCTGTCAAAACTGTTTGTGTTATCAAGAAAGGAAAAAACAAAAATATTCCTTGCACCATCACACACAAGCAATGTGCTACGAATGATCGTAATATGCAGGGAAGGAAAGTCAAAGAAGATGACAAAGGAAAAATACAACGCGACAACACCTCGAAAACAAAGGAAAGCGAGTCTGAAGACATATGGCACGAAGTTCAGAAAGTTGATTACAAGTACTGTCCCAAATTAAAATACCATTGGTGTACGGCTATCCCTAATGATAACGATAAAGGATATGATCTCTGGGCTTCATACAACCCTTATGTGGACGTCTGTGATGGCAGACATGACAAAGAAAGAGTAAAAAACAATAAATACTTATGGTCCTCAACCAATGACAAAGAGATAACATTCGAAGCTTGGGTATGAATCAGGTATGGGGAAGTTGACAATGATGATAAAGAAAAATATGGACTGATCTTTGCCTCAGTGAACCCTCTGAAAATAACAATGAAGCAGCAATTAATTCAACCACGGATCAGGGGCTCATTGATCGAAAGCGTTGGTGTGAAATAATAGTTACCATTGATGGGGATTCTTGGGCCTCGTGTGATTCTTATGATGAAAACTGTAATGGAGGAAGTAGTGAAATAGAGTAGGAGTTGACGAATATCTACGGAATTCAACAACTGATAATAGGCGAACCGAGGTACAATGGTCAGGAAGATTAAGATTTAATGATTGGATCAAAATCAAATATGGAAAAGTGGATACGTCCACTAAAAATAAAATTTAGAAGGACTGCATGAACGAAGATAATCCTGATGAAGAGACTCCTCAAGATACGGGTAACTCAACAAATGATGACTAGGTGGACACAAGAGAAGATTGCAAGTATAGGCATTTGGATAATTCAGTTGAAACCAATTCCAATAATTACGACATAAATGGAATCATACATCACAAGGAGCCACAATGTAAAGCAAAGATGACTGACCTAGAAGATGAGGAGTATGATCAAAGGAGGTGCAAGCTCTTTGGGATTCAATATAAAAAACCACCACCAATTGTTTCCGAAAGATATGAATTCACTAGGTATCATTTGGGGCCGGACAAAAAATTCTGCAAAGTTTGGAAGATGGGGACCAAAGAATACCTCCGCACTGCTACCAATATCGCTTGGATCAGGCATAACATGATGAAGGATGTGGAGGAAGTTGGCCAAGTCCAAAGGCCACCTTAAAGCCCCGAGGCTCTTAGTCTAACTTAAAGACACGTAAATAAAGAAAAGTGCTCTTTCGGGAGACAACCCGAATTATCCCTTTCTTTTGTTTTATTTCCATTTCTGTAGGGTTTTGTGTTTTTAACCATTTTCGTAGGAAACGAAGATAAGTTGCTGTTGTAGCATCCTAATGTGACCAGAGTTACGGCGTAACCCATTCTCATGGTTACGCCGTAACAGGCCCCTTGCAGCAGAATTTCGGATGCATTACCAATTACGGCGTAATTACATATCAGTGGTTACACTGTAGCTACACTCTTGCAGCGTATGCCAGGTTTTGCCTAGTTACGGTGTAACTCCTTCTAAGAGTTACGACGTAACTATCCTCTGCATTACTTCTTTCATTTTAAACACAGTAACCTTGTATTAGTATTTTAAATGAACTTTGTGGGTGTGTTCCCTGTAAACCCTCACGAGACTTCACTTGTCCACTTGGGAAACCAAGTGGTTTAAAAGGCTTGTTGCATATGCTAAATGCAACCGTGATTCCTACGAAAGTGAGTTAGGTTTGTTTTTCATTTTTCATTTTTCTTTTTAGAATTATGCTTGTCGGTAGTGTGATTTCAGGGATTGAAGTTTGCTCGTGGATGCTTATACGAAGGCACGACACTTTTTCGTGGACCTTCTTTCTTTTTGGAGCAAATTTCAGGGAAGTTCTCACTCTAATTCTACTTTTCTCTTCACCTTCATTTAACGCTTAGTACAAAAAAGGGACGTTGTACAATTCAAGTGGGGGGACGGGAGTAGAATTATCTCTTGAACTTTATTTTGCCCTCGTTTTTCTAGTTTATTTTGAAAAATTATGCCATTTTTAAAATTGTGACATGTTTTTCTTAACCTAACTAGAGTAGACCTTAGCCGAGCACATACAACCCTTGATATTATATGGTGAGATTAGCCTTATCTATTTCTAAAATTTAACCCCAAATACACCAAATTCTGAGTGTGCCGGTAGCCTGTAAACTTTAGAACTTGGCCTTTGCATCATTTCGAGACCATATATGAGGTATGTTCAGTTAGCTCGATGTATTTGGCCTTTTTAGTTTAAGAAGGCAGTATTATAGGCTTATCACCCAAATAGCTTACCATTGTATGTCTATCGATTAGTCACCTTGACTTCTCGACCCCCATGGGAAACCATTTTGTTGCACTCACCTTTAGTGCAAGATACCCCTATATACACCCATCTAAGCCATTCCTTTCATTTTGTTAACCCAATATATTGTTTCGATACACCTATACACCTTAGCCTACCTTGTAGTCTTTATTTGTGATTGGGAAGTCATCATTTGCCTAAGTTGAAGGTTCAAGTGGAAAGGTTCGGGAATCAAGGTTTCATCGATGACATATTTTTAAAGATCATTGAAGACCCCCCAAATTCCCATTGTTCATCTCAAGTGGGGGGATGTTATGTTTAGTTGTTATGTTTATGTTGAAAAAAAAAAAAAAAAGTAGTTATGTTATTCAGTTTATTGTAAAGTGCGATGTTATAAGCACTATGTTATGAACTTTATATATATTTAGTATCGAGGAGGCCACCTCGGTCACATTTGAAGATTTGAGTTGGTAATTCCTCCAACAGTTGAAGAAAAAAAGTAGTGTGCCCATCATAACGTCCTCTAATGACACATCTACCTAGTATTTCATGATCCGGTTTCTTAACTTCAAAGCTTGAACTTTGGGCGGACGGTAACTGGTGATGACTTGGTTATAGATTTTGACTATCTGCTTGATTTTTATTTTACACCATTTATATATCCCATGTCTTATGCTACCCTTTAGTCGTGAAGCGTGTCTAGGTGAGGCAGCGAGCAGTCTTTAGTGTCTTGGCCATGGATTTGGTCATGTATCATTGATTTTGTCCACTTCGCCGTGACATGTCAGTAATGACAAATAACCCTTAACCCCTGTCGTGTCTACCCATATTGCCTTCAAGAACTTTGTCCTAACTCTAGTGGTGGAGATTTGTGTAACCGCCAAGCTTATGATAGAATACATACTATGACTGTGCGATTGAGTGATCACCTCGAAATTGACACTTAGAATAGTTGAGAGATTTGAGTGTTTCGTTCCCATTTCGTGAGGTGTTCGGCTTTGTTTTATTCTAGCATAAGGGATTTGTAAACTTATATTTTCCAGGTTATGGGAGATATCTTTTTAAGAATCTATCTAATAAGGTCTACTTGAGGGCAAGTAGAGTCGAAGTGGGGGCATATTTGATAACATCAAATTATCCTGAATATTATGTGTCAATTTGCCCCGATAATGCTTGTAATTTATATCATTTATATGGATTTACGCTTGTTTTCCATTATATTCCACTTTCAGGTAAAATACGAGCATTAGAGCTAAAGAGACGCGAAATTGGAGAATTATTAAAGATTTATCATAGTACGCTCACTTTGAAGAAGTTACAGCGTAACTCATCTCTCACATTACGCCGTAACTAAAGCGTGACTCAGAAAGCCAACTTATCAGAAGATTATGGCGTAACTCTCTCAAAAGATTACGACGTAACTATATTAGGTCAAATGAGGTCCGCGCCGCTGATAATTACGCCGTAACTCTTGCCTAAACTACTGCGTAACCAAGAATTATTGAAGATACGGCGTAACCCCTTATAAAGTTACGCCGTAACTAGCAGATCTAGTGCAATTTACGAAGAATTAGATGATTACGGCGTAACTCTTTTTATAGTTACGCCGTAACTAAGATCTGGCCTATAAATACCCCACGATTTCCAGCATTTCAAAGCATCCCATTTTCACACACAACAACCAAAGAACGTGGGAAGAAGCCAAAGGCAGGTCTAGATGAGCATACAGAGCTATCTCTAAGGGAGAAATCACTCCCCTACGATAAGCATTGGCTTTTTATCTTTTCTTTACTTTCGATTCATGTATTTTGTAATAAATATTGAATTGATTTGTATGGTTAATATGAGCGGCTAAGCACCTCTTGGTGCTGGCCTAGTCATGATTCCTTAATTGTTTTATTTGCGTTTACATTACTTTCGTATAATTATTTCTAAGTGTATGCACGCATAGTTTATTGGTAGCTACCCTTGTTTCGGTAGTTTTGAATGGCGGTAGAGGCTAGTTGCTTAGGAGATATGACCAACGGAACCTAAGTGAGTAGAATGAGACGGGAAGGGTAAGATATGACCAACTAACGACCCCTTCTACTTGTGCTATTAGACCAACTGATCACCTACCGTTTGGATGAACTTAAGAATTAGGGGGTGAGTGTCTATTATATGTCTAGCATGTAGCGGAACTTAATGACTCGGCTTAGGGGACCAGGAACAACTGGACTTATGAGGGGACACCTGACTTCTCCAGTGGTGGCATCTTTGCTGATAGGTTAGGGCGAACTGACCAAATGCTGTCCTGTCGACTTTGACCCCACCTGAAGTAATTGGAAGTAATTAGACGTAGACACTACAAGCTAGGATAAATAACTAAGTTAGCACCACTCTCCTCTATTTGATCACATCTTTGCCTTTATTTGCGTTAGTAGTTAATTAGTTAATTCAATATCAAAACCATCTTAAAATTTGGGACACCTAGACTTAATATTAACCCACACTCTTAGCTCTTAGGACGACCTCGGTTTTACCGAATACTACGCTACACACGACCGGGTACACTGCCCGTTAGTGCATTAGGGTAGACCATATGTATACGAGACATTAGAAATATTAAAACCTGATCAGTAAAACATGCATCAGTTAGTCAGATACTAATTGATCTTGTTAATACAAATAAACCGTAAAAACGTTTATTTATATTTTACGATCTTCTAATGTTTTGTCGATAACAAACGTAAAATCATTCTAACAAGACAAATAAAATACGTAAATGGTTTGAACTAATAGTTTCTAACATATTCACATTTTCACATAAAACACTAAAACAAGTATAAGTGATTTTATGATTTAATATTACATATGTACAACAACTAGTGTTTACATATTTGGGTAAAATATACACATAACTAGTATGTAGTATATTGGGTAATATAAAGGGGTAGAAACTTAAGTATCATAACCCATTGGGCAAATACATTGAATGTAGTTGGGTACAACCCAAAGCCCATGACCCATGGAGCTTGACCCATAACCAATTGCATGACATCATGCTTATATCATACATGGATAATATCCATAACCCATGGATCAACCCATACCCAAGTGACTAAGTGCATTGCACTCAAGAGATACATTGTATCTAGCTAAAGATCCATGGATCAACCCATGACCCATAAGCAAAATACCCATGGGTAAAGGGGAGCGTCCCACGGATCCCTAGCTTTACGCTAGATGGATCCCTTGTGGAAGGGATCCATTGGATCTGGGGAACAGTAGAATTTTTCCTCTATAAATAGTGAGCCATTTCTTCATTGTTTCTCACCCTTTTCTAACATACTTTCCCCTAGAGTTAAAAAATCTCTAACCCCAGATCCAAGACATCTATGTTTGTAGTTTTATTTTTGTGCGATCTTCTAGGTTCCTCTTAAAAGCAAGATCACCACCTTTGAAGTCGACCAAGCTCTAGTCCATGAGTTTCCATGCTTCCTCATCATCAAGACTACTGAATTCTTCTTGTTGATGATTGTTTTTCTTTTCTAAGAAGTGTTGAAGACATTAGTGAAAGGTGTCTCAAGTGTCAAGACGAAGATATTAGTGAAGGGTATCTATCGTCCATATCATAAGCACTTGTGGTAGGTGCTTAGAAGTCAAGACTAGAAGCATTAGTGAAGGGTGCTTAGAAGTCAAGACACAAGACATTAGTGAAGGGTGTCTTGAAGATCTAGTCAAAGGCATTAGTGAAAGGTGCCTTAGATGTACAATCGATATGGTGTGTTTCGATGTACAAGATAGATTAGTCCTAGATCCAAGGATATTGATGTCCTTGATGATGTTGTAGAAAGGATTTGATCTCCTTTGGGATTAGTCGTTGGTGTAGTGTTGGGTAGTAGATCCTCCATTGCAATGGAACTAGGTGCTTAGCCTAGTACCTAATAAAAGGTAGGCGACGTTGTGTAGGTGTGGTTCACCTTGGTGTGAAAGAACTAGGTACTTAACCTAGTACCTTATAAAGGGTAGGCGACATTGTGTAGGTGTGGTTCACCTTGGAGTGAAAGAACCCGGTGGTTAGCCTAGCACCGGAAAAAGGGTAGGCGACATTGTGAAGGCTTCTCCGCCATAAGTAGATTGGTGTAGTGTTTACGAACTCTCGAGTAGGTGACTCGGGGAGTGGAGTAGGGCAAGGAAGGTGTCCTTGTAGCCAAACCACTATAAATACTCGCGTTGTGGTTTTGTGCTTCTTACTCTTATCTTTTCATTCCATACCATTATATGCTTGTTTATCAATATCCAGCACACACATCCAAATATATTGACATAAGTCGATCTAAATAGTTTAAAAGGAAGTTTTAATTGTCAAAACTATTCAACCCCCCCTTCTAGTTTTCCACAATTGGCATCAGAGCTTCGTTACCAAGTTTCTTGAAGTATATTGTACTTTAAAAACTTGATACGATCCATGGTTAATTGAAAACTACAAAGAAGATTTTTCATAAAAACAAACACCATGTCTTTTAAAATCATATGTTTGGATGTTGATTTGATAACAACATTTGTCTTATTTACTTTTTCATTTAATTGCACTAATCTTCTTTGTCATGTTGATTAGTCAAAGCTCATACCCACCAAGCTATAGGAATCGCTTGGTAACAAGAATACCTTCCTTAAGAAGGTATCTTAAACGCAAAGGAGCGGGAATCGTCTAAGTGACATTTGTTGTGTCATTTGTAAAGACATTCCTAAGTGCGCTAGAGGTATGATTTTCTTTTTATTTTGCTTGATAATTAAGTATGCCTATTTAGGTATTTATATGATTATATTTTGTGCATATACATGTTTTACATGAAGCTTCATTAGGAAGCCTTTTTCTCACATACGTGTTATTTTTCTCGTCTAAAGTCGTGGTATATAAAACTTATGTTTTATTTCTTTTAATCCAATAAAACACAAATTTCAAATTCTCCTTCCCCATAAAAATACCACTCGACGCCCGCTTTATCAAATCCCCACTTTTTAAAATCTTTCAATTTCAAAAATTCCCTCTCACTCAAAACGTCATCCTCCTCTCCATTCCATCTCAACCGAAACCAAGAAGGATCATCTTCAACATGGTTTACATCGCCCTCGTGCTCATCGGCTTAACACTCATCGCACTTGTGTTCCCTATGATGAAGTTCACATACGGAGACATTTAATTTGTGTTGTTAATCTACATTGGGGTTATATACCCAATCCTTTGTATCATCCTTAGCATTGAAATGAAATATCACTAATAATCTAAGTTTATCTAGGTTATTATCATAATGTGTTTATCATTTCTCTTTGTTTTATTTATTTCTCTCGTGATACATTAGAAGTCATGTATGCATGTTAAAAGAAAATGTAGGTTAAAACACATATCTTGGTATAAAACTATGAGATCTAAAAACCTATGCTTTTCATCATAAAATCTATTTCTGTAACTACAGATCTACGGATCCCGGAAGATATACTAGCCGGATCCCTTTTGTAAAGGAACCGTGGGATCCTTCCTACTAGAGAACAGTTTGTCATGCAAATTAAAAACCACTATTCTTCTAAAAGTAATACTCCACTAGTATGTCAAAACCATAAGTAAGTTAAGTGTCTTTCTTGTTAAAAACCATTGTTAATAAAAATCTAATAAAAAAACGTTAGATATTCATAGGTTGATCACAAACATCACTTTCTATTAACTCATCTTTTCAATAGGTTTCACTATGTCGCACGTATATGAGTTTAATTATTCACTCTCTAGCGTCTACACTCCGAACATCTCTCTTGAGCCCAACACACATGGCAATCATGTCCGTGGGTTCAATAATCTCGAAACCCTTCACTTCCATGAAGGACGTATTGTTGAAACCTCTTTACAATTCGAAGAAGGTATCAATACCTCTTTCCGAGCCATAGGACTAGAATGTCTTCTCAAAATTAACCAGAAAATATGTCCAAGGTTTGTATTGGAATTCTTCCGTCAAGTCGAACTCGTTCGTAACAAGGATCGTTCTCTATCCCTTTGGTTTTGGATCAAAAACCAAAAGTTTGTTTTGACTCTTGGGAAATTTGCTCAAATTCTCTGAATTCCAAATTATGGACAATGTGCCTTCACCGAAGATTGGTCTCTTGATTCTCTCTTCAACTTTCCTGAAGAAAATAGTCCGTATTGTTCTCACATTCCTTCCCCACAAGACTTAATTCGCATATTATGCAAACCTCATCACTCCAATCCAAACATCATCTACACACGGGATATTCTTGAAGAGTACAAGCCCCTTGCACTCATCCTACGTGAGAATGTTTGGAGTCTTAGGGGAAATCGAGAAATCCTTCCCGCCTATTGTGCTCACATAATGTATTGTGTGCTAACACAACAACCATAATATCTCGCCTACTTCTTTGCAAGGAAAATTATAAACCTTCAAGGCTCCAAGAATAAACTCATTCCATATGGAATGTTCTTGACACGCCTCTATCATAATGTCATGCATTTTCATCCTCAATTTCAAAGTCCGTTGTACGTACTTGTGAACAAGATGATGGAACCGCTGAACATTTCCCTCATGAAGACGTTCTTCATTCCTGAATCCGCCAACACTCATCAACCATTTGATGATCCATCTAGCGGAACCTAGTAGTATTTCAAATAGGACCAATCCTCTTGTACTCGTGGTTTATCAATGTAATCCTATTTCCTTCATGAAATAAAACATCTTACATTTGATATCTTAGTGTTAGAACCCTTTTAAACTAAGCTTGGAATATAATGCATCGTCAAAATCATTGCATACCTTTAGTAAAGGTTCTGCTGAGTAGATGGACGGATCCCAAAGTTTGTGCTAGACGGATCCCTACATTTAGGGAACCGTGGGATCCGGGTAACAAAAAATGCAATTGCAAGCATTGTATTTCAAACATATCCCTAGAACACCTCACACTAAGCTATACATAATGTCTTAAGACAAATTAAGTCCTTATCAAATTAAGTAGATCCTTCCCACTCACACATAAACCCACCTAGATCACACTCAAAGACGCTTGTAGATCTATCGTTTCATTTTAATCCATTACTCTTCCGCTCTTAAACTCACACATCATTCTTCATATGATCCTTCATATCTAAACGTTAGGAAATCTTTTATAGCAAAATTGATCATAATCATCCTTACGTCAAAGTTGGTCAAAATTGATCAAATCCTAGTTTTTCCATCTTAAGCCTCTAGGTTATTTTCCAAAGGATTAATCTAAATCACTATCTGATCTCTAGGATCATTTAGCTTTAATTGACACTCTCATCTTTAGTGTCATCCTTGTTCATTCATTGGCACTCATGAAAGTTCCAATTCCTTCCATAAAAGGCAATCATTAGCTACATCACTCATTACCTTCAAGTACTTAAGCACCCCTTCATTCAAGACACATAGGAGGACTGAAACACTCAAGGTGACAGAGATCTTAGATCTTAGAAACATCATTTCCACTCTTTCATAGCTGCTGAGAGCCAGATCCCTAGGATTAGCCTAGACGGATCCCTCTAAGGAGGGAACTGTGGGATCCGGGTGACAGATTATGTCAAACCTTGCTAAAACAATCATTTCAACTCATCTTTCTAACTCAAACACTCCATCTCATCTTAAATGAGTTCCTAGATCGGTACAAACTCTAAAGTTGACTCTTGTGCATGTTAATCATCACATTCCAATGAATCTTAGTGGCCTAAGGCTTAAATGCACTTGCCAAATCTCTAGCTTTATAAACCACATTGTTAGGACTTCCATAGTCATCAGCTTCATCCTAACTTTTAGCACTTTAGAAACCCTTAAAAACCTCTTGAAATCATCTCATCATGAGGAAAACTCCAAGTAGTAACTTATCCTCCAAAGAACCACCCAAGAAAATTTCTCGTGTCGTACACGAAATTTCTTCAACCGAATCATCTCCGGTCAAGCCAACAAATGCAAGGATCTCTTCTCAACCAATCAAACCAATTCCTAAAAGGATAGTACGCACAAAATTACCTATGCCAAACACCACCATACCTCCTAGGCCTAACAATATCATCTCCACTAAACCATCACCATTGGTTCCTAGAGCTATCTCTTTTACATCTCCACTATCATCACCACACCTCTACAATTTAGAGGACTTGCCTCCTAGGCCGTCTCATCCGCCTCCGCCGACAACATTTTCCTCATTAGGAGGAATAATGGTACAAAATCAAAGTGTTGAGTCAACATTCGCTCCAGCTTCCTTTTCGCCGTTTCCAACATATAATCCTATTTGGATTATGAGAAATCATCAAATTCAACTACCTGGCCATATGGAAGTTGAAACTTCTCTACCACCACCATCATTCTTGGTCGAGCCATTCTCAAACGCGCCTCCACCAATCCCTCCGTCGTTTGAAGCTCCACAAGCCGCTTCACTTGATCCTTCGCATCAAGCCATTTCATTTCTTTCACCACCACTACCTAGCCATGACAAAGATTGCTATCATTGTCAACATGTTGAAAGTTTGATACATGAAGTACGAGAAGACCAACGTTTCATGTTCTATCATCTCCTCGAACGTTTTGACGAGATTAAACCTAAACAAAAATTTGAGCTAGATGATTTTAGTAGTGTCCTAGCATCAAGGTGTAGTTGGTCTAGAAATTCCTAGTCATGTATTTTTTATTTTCTTAGTTTTTAGAGTCATGTATATCATAACTCTAGTTTTATTAACTGAAATTACATGCTACTTGTTATATTTCTGAGTATACGATTACGTTGTATTCATATCTCACTTTTGTGATAACATTACTTGTTATATCACCATTGTTGAAATTTGATCATCAGCTATACGGATCCTTCAAAATTGCCTAGACGGATCCCTACTAGGAGGGAACCGTGGGATCCGTGAGACAGAAAACTATTTTTCTACTAACTTGGATCACATATGCAGGAAATTGTGCATTATACTTGTTTTCTAGTTATTCAATTTTCACATGAAGACTTTGACATCCGAAAGTTAGGGGGAGCTTTGTGTCAAAGCAATACATTGCAAATTACTTGCAATATTAGGATTACATTTCTTGACATCCCTTTGAAAAATTGCAATCATCAAGGGGAGCACATTCGTCACTTAGACAAAATCTTTTGCAAACTTACTTGCAAACAAACTAGATTAGTATTACTTTCTTGACGCCCTCACATAGGGATGGACTCGTCAAGGGGGAGTAAAGACGAGATCCTTTCCCGTTACTTGCTCTCTATTTCTTTTTATTTCTTTCACATGTTTTTCCTAAAACAATGTGTTAGTTTCCTTTCGAAGCTCTTTTTGTTTCGACAAAAAGGGGGAGAAGAAAGTAAAAACTACAAATTCAAACTTTTACGAATTTTAGCTTTTTCTTAAAATAATCTTATGTTTTGTCATCAACAAAAAGGGGGAGATTGTTAATACAAATAAGCCGTAAAAACGTTTATTTATATTTTACGATCTTCTAATGTTTTGTCGATAACAAACGTAAAATCATTCTAACAAAACAAATAAAATACGTAAATGGTTTGAACTAATAGTTTCTAACATATTCACATTTTCACATAAACACTAAAACAATTATAAGTGATTTTATGATTTAATATTACATATGTACAACAACTAGTGTTTACATATTTGGGTAAAATATACACATAAATAGTATGTAGTATATTGTGTAATATAAATGGGTAGAAACTTAAGTATCATAACCCATTGGGCAAATACACTGAATGTAGTTGGGTCCAACCCAAAGCCCATGACCCATGGAGCTTGACCCATAACCCATTGCATGACATTATGCTTATATCATATATGGATAATATCCATAACCCATGGATCAATCCATACCCAAGTGACTAAGTACATTGCACTCAAGAGATACATTGTATCTAGCTAAAGATCCATGGATCAACCCATGAACCATGACCCATAACCAAAATACCCATGGGTAAAGGGGAGTGTCACACGGATCCCTAGCTTTACACTAGATGGATCCCTTGTGGAAGGGATCCGTGTGATCCGGGGGACAGTAGAATTTTTCCTCTATAAATAGTGAGCCATTTCTTCATTGTTTCTCACCCCTTTCTAACATACTTTCCCCTAGAGTTAAAAACTCTCTAACCCCAGATCCAAGAGATCTATGTTTGTAGTTTTGTTTTTGTGTGATCTTCTAGGTTCCTCTTAAAGGCAAGATCACCACCTTTGAAGTTGAGCAAGCTCAAGTCCATGAGTTTCCATGCTTCCTCATCATCAAGACTACTGAAGTCTTCTTCTTGATGATTGTTTTTCTTTTCTAAGAAGTGTTGAAGACATTAGTGAAAGGTGTCTCAAGTGTCAAGACGAAGATATTAGTGAAGGGTATCTATCGTCCATATCATAAGCACTTGTGGTAGGTGTTTAGAAGTCAAGACTAGAAGCATTAGTGAAGGGTGCTTAGAAGTCAAGACACAAGACATTAGTGAAGGGTGTCTTGAATATCTAGTCAAAGGCATTAGTGAAAGGTGCCTTAGATGTACATTCGATATGGTGTGTTTCGATGTACAAGATAGATTAGTACTAGATCCTAGGATATTGATATCCTTAATGATGTTGTAGAAAGGAGTTGATCTCCTTTGGGATTAGTCGTTGGTGTAGTGTTGGGTAGTAGTTCTTCCATTGCAATGGAACTAGGTGCTTAGCCTAGTACCTAATAAAGGGTAGGCGACATTGTGTAGGTGTGGTTCACCTTGGTGTGAAAGAACTAGGTACTTAGCCTAGTACCTTATAAAGGGTAGGCGACATTGTGTAGGTGTGGTTCACCTTGGAGTGAAAGAACCCGGTGGTTAGCCTAGCACCGGAAAAAGGGTAGGCGACATTGTGAAGGCTTCTCCGCCATAAGGAGATTGGTGTAGTGTTTACGAACTCTCGAGTAGGTGACTCGGGGAGTGGAGTAGGGCAAGGAAGGTGTCCTTGTAGCCGAACCACTATAAATACTCGCGTTGTGGTTTTGTGCTTCTTACTCTTATCTTTTCATTACATACCTTTATATGCTTGTTTATCAGCATCTGTCACACCCCCAATTTACCTGTTTTGCAGCGGAATGGAATTCCTGGGGATAGACTGTCATAGCACCACAATCACAGTTATTTTGAACGACCTAAAGTGTCGTTTTAAAAACACATCGTTGGATATTTAATAAAAGCGTTCAGAGTTACAACATAGGTCCTAAAAGTTTACAAAGTTTGCGGAAATACAATTATATTACAAGTCCAAACGATGTTTTGAAAGAAAGTGCCATAATGTACAATGATATAAGTCGACGCTGCGACTCAAAAGGTGGTTCCTTAACCATGCCATGATGATAATGCCTTAGTTACCTGAAAATACATTGCTAAAACGGTCAACAATAATGTTGGTGAGAAATCATAGGTTTATGTAAATGTTTTATACGACTACGCAAGTATAAACCAGGTATGACAATCATGTCACAGAAAAATGTTACAATTGCAACAAGTCCATGACATCGAAACTAGACTGTTCATAATGTATGCCCCAACAGAGTGTTTGCCAGACAACTCAATAATGTTATTAAATGAAATGCATCCGTATGACTAGTTGGGATTCACCAACCCAGATGGAGGCGTCACCCTCGATAGATCTATCCACTCACCCTCGCTTCTATGATTAACGGTTCATGTTCAGGAAATGGGGACTTTCAATTGGCATGTGGTAACTTAAGCAATGTAAATGAATTTAACATACTTGGTATCGTAATAAAAATGTTGTGCAATGTATTCTCCCCCGTAGGTTTGAAAATAATTAAACATGTACGACGGGGCTATGAAAACTCACTTGATAAACTGGTATGATGACAAGAGTGAGTACACTGAGGTATAGCGGGTTACTTTAATCTGGACCTATTACGAATGATATGATATGTAATGAGTTATGATGTAATGATATGCATGCATTTCGTATGTTATTTATACCATTTGCGAGTTTTGAAAATAATACTATCGTCGAAAAATACTCTTTTGACGTCTTGACCATTCTTAAATTACTTTACAAGCATTTACGTCAAAATGTCATCCTACAATAGTTTATTAATGATTTATTGTGAAATTTTAACTTTTCGTCGTAAAATCATGTCGTCGGAATTTTCATGAAAGTGACAAAAATGGCTTCGAAAAGCTAGTCGTAAAATGGTGTACGTCGAACGTTAGGAAACGAACTCGACGGTTTTGGAAAGCTTGTATCAAAATCTAGAAGTTTTAGTACAGGAGTTTTCGTCATAGAGGTCTCGAACATAAAGATAATAGAGGTTAAATATGGTGATTTTGTCCAAATGTTGTGTAAAAAGTGAGTTTCGGCAAAGTTTAAGCAACCGTAAGTAATTTATTACGACTCCGCTATTCAAACGGTTAGTCATTTTAGAAAATATGCTTGGTGATCTCGATTTTATTAAAAGACATCTTGTTACAAAAAGTTCTACATCATCGTTAAAAATAGCCTTCAACATGGTCGTTTTGTATATCCGTAACACTTGTCTCGTAAAAATAATATAGTTTTTCTAAAAATATAGTTAGTTACGGCAATTTTATGAAAACGTGTATATTTTAGTCGTTTCAAATCCGTTTTCTACGTATAATACGTCCTTAGCTTCGTATCAAAGTATACTAATATATTTTTGATAAGTCGAAATAATTTGTAAAGCTTAGGACTCGTTTTTGACTCGAATAAAACAATAATAGGTTGCTGAAATTTTCAGAAATATATATTTCGTCGTCAAACTTGAAAAATTCATAACTTCTTCGTTATAACTCCGTTTTAATCCGTTCAAGCGGCCACGGATTCGTTTTAAAGTATATTTTCTAAATATCTAGGCCAAAAACTCATGTCTAATGTCGGATTTTCCAGAAAAACAAAACAAGATCAGACCACTTTTATAACTTGTCGAAAATAGTTTTTCTCGTACTAAACCTATTCCAATCCCTTCAAAACAACTCCAAAGCTATACTAATCCTACCATACACCTTCTTAGGGTGTCATGGGTTCCTAGACATCATCAAGACCAATATATAACAAGGGAATAATTATAGGATGACCTTTATATATATAACTCTTAAAATCAATGTAAAAATGGTATAAATATACACAAGTCTTGCATGCTTGCACAAAATATGAAGAAACAATTATGAAATGAAAATGAAAGATGTAAAATGATAGTAATATGCTTACAAGCTACCATGATGAGGTGATTAGAACAAGGATTAACCTAAACACCCTAGGTTTTTATTTCAAAACCTTAATAAGAGTGTAATCTAGATTGTGTTACTTGAGCTTGCAAAAAATTTTGTGATCCCTTGCACTCCTTATGGTGTTGCCGGTTTGAAGAAGAAGAAAAACAAAGAGAGAAAAGCTTTTTCTTGACTTGAAATAATGAAGATGAATGAGTGAAATGTATGAAGTAAGACTTTAAGTAGTGTATAGATCTATACAATCAAATAAACCATACCAACTAATTAATGCTACCCCCCCCTTGGTCGGCCAAGGGGGGAGGCATTTGACAAAATATATATATTTTTTTTTATAATGTGTATAATTTGTTAATAAGTGTAAGAAAAATGTACATGTAATAATACTTGTAAGGTTTAATATACATTAGTGTATTTAAGGTAATTTTAGGTAAAAGTAATTTTTAATAGATCAAAATAAAGTATAATGAGATCATAAAAATTGTAAAAATACATTCCTTGTAAAATTTGAGTGATATAATAATTATCGTGTAGTTTTTAAGAAAAACGTCGTAATAATATAAATTTAACGATTTGTATACAAAATAAATTTAAAACACTAGGTAAACTCAAAATATTGTTTTTATAACTAAATGTAAGTATAAAAATATGTCGGGATCATTTTTAGAAGTAACGGATTAAATGTTCAAAATAATAACTCACGCGATAACGTTTATTTAATATAAAATTTACGCGTTTAAGGCGAAATGCAATGTCATGAATGAACTAACATGATGCAAATGATGTTAATGAAATGTAGACTAAACTTAGTCCATATGAAATGTTCGTGATGATATGATCATGAATTCGCCGCTAAACCATAAAGGTTACGCGAATTTGGAACACGCAAACCTAGTTTACGATAAATGTTGAAATGGTGAAGCATGAATTGTTTCGAGAAATGACCTGAAAGTACGGGTTGTCACATTCGCCCATCCAAAAAGGAATTCAGTCCCTGAATTCAATCGTTGTTAGGTCTAACGGTGTTGGTGAAAAGATGAGGATACTTGAGGCGCATCTGGTCTTCCCGTTCCCAGGTAAACTCAGGACCTCTTCGAGAATTCCAGCGAACTTTCACGATAGGAATACGACTCTGCTTCAACTGCTTGACCTCGCGGTCCATGATTTCTACAGGTTCCGCCACAAAATTGAGTTTATCATCTAGTTGAACTTCTTCCAATGGAATAACGAGTGATTCGTCCGATAGACATTTCTTCAGGTTTGAAACGTGAAACGTGTTGTGTACATGACTGAGTTCTGACGGAAGATCAAGTCGATAAGCTACCGGACCGACTCTGCTCAAAATCTTGAATGGTCCAATGTACCTCGGGTTCAACTTCCCTCGTTTTCTAAATCGTACCACGCCTTTCCAAGGCGATACTTTCAACATAACTTTGTCACCCACTTGAAATTCCAATGACTTGCGTCTAACATCTGCGTAACTTTTCTGTCGGCTTCTGGCAGTTCTGAGTCTATCTCGAATTTGAACTATCTTTTCTGTTGTTTCCCGTACCATTTCTGGACCAGTGAGTTGTGCGTCTCCAACCTCGGCCCAACAAACAGGTGATCGGCACTTTCGACCATAGAGTGCCTCGAATGGTGCCATCTTTATACTGGTGTGATAACTATTGTTGTACGAGAATTCTATCAATGGCAAATGGTTAGCCCAACCATTTCCAAAATCAATTACACATGCCCTCAGCATATCTTCTAACGTTTGAATTGTCCTTTCACTTTGACCGTCGGTTTGTGGGTGATATGCTGTGCTCATCTCTAATCTAGTTCCAAATGAATCTTGCAATGATTTCCAGAAGTTTGAAGTGAATCGACTATCTCTGTCGGAAATGATAGAAATTGGTGCACCGTGCCTCGAGACTATTTCCTTGACATAAAGTCTGGTGAGTTGTTCCATGGAGTAAGTCTCTCTAATTGGTATGAAATGGGCTGATTTGGTAAGGCGGTCAACAATTACCCAAATAGCGTCGTAACCTCCCGATGTCTTAGGAAGTTTTGTAACAAAGTCCATCGTAATGCGTTCCCATTTCCATTGAGGAATTTCTGGCTGTTGGAGTAATCCTGAAGGTTTCTGGTATTCGACTTTTACCTTAGAGCAGGTAAGGCATTTGCTAACGTACGTGGCAATCTCTGCTTTCATGTTCGGCCACCAATAAAGTTTCTTGAGATCTTGATACATCTTATCCGATCCTGGGTGAATAGAATACTTTGACTTATGCGACTCATGCATAATCAATTCTCGTATTCCGCCATACAATGGAACCCACATTCTATCCTTGAAACATAATACTCCATCTGCTCTCTTTACAAAACCATTTGCGTTCTCGGGCATACCATAAAGCTTTTCACTTGGTCGGTTTTCCTCCTTAAGTGCCTCGATCTGTGCTTCGTGGATTTTTGATGGTAAAGGTGAATTAATCGTCATTCCTAATGATCGAACTCTTAAAGGTTTGGGCCTCTCTTTCCGGCTAAGAGCATCAGCCACAACATTGGCTTTTCCCGGGTGATATTTGATTTCACAATCATAGTCGCTGAGTAACTCCAACCAACGACGTTGCCTCATATTAAGCTCCTTCTGATCAAGAATATATTGTAAACTCTTGTGATCCGTAAATACTGTGCACTTTGTACCGTAGAGGTAGTTTCTCCAAATCTTGAGTGCAAAAACTACGGCCCCTAACTCGAGATCATGAGTGGTGTAATTCTTCTCATGAATCTTAAGTTGTCGAGAAGCATACGCTATCACCTTCTCGTTTTGCATTAAAACAGCCCCAAGTCCTTTATGCGAAGCATCACAATATACAACGAAGTTCTCAATCCCTTCGGGTAGTGCCAAAATTGGTGCACTGCAAAGCTTTTGTTTCAACAACTGAAAAGCAGCTTCTTGTTTCTTTCCCCACTCGTACTTCTTGTTTTTCTGTGTCAACTTGGTCAAAGGTCTAGCTATCTTTGAAAAACATTCGATGAACCTTCGGTAATACCCGGCGAGTCCTAGAAATTGTCGAATTTCTGTAGGATTTGTTGGAGTAGCCCAATCTTTCACGGCTTCAATCTTTGCGGGATTAACTTGTAGTCCTTGACTATCATTGACGTGACCAAGAAATTGCACTTTGTGATTCCAAAAATCACACTTCGAAATTTTGGCATACAACTTCTCATTCTTGAGTAGCCTTAAAATCGTCCTTAAATGCTCTTCGTGCTCTTCTTTGCTCTTTGAGTAGATCAATATGTCGTCGATGAACACTATAACAAACTTGTCCAAATACGGTTTACATACTCTATTCATGAGATCCATGAATACCGCAGGTGCATTAGTCAATCCGAACGGCATCACTTGGAACTCGTAATGACCGTAACGTGTTCTAAACGCTGTTTTCGGAATATCCTCCTCCCGAACTCTAAGTTGATGGTAACCCGACCTGAGATCAATCTTGGAGTAGATACTAGAACCTTGCAACTGATCGAACAAGTCATCAATTCTGGGGAGTGGGTAACGATTCTTCCCCGTTAACTTGTTCAACTCTCTATAATCTATACACATTCTGAAGGATCCATCTTTCTTCTTCACAAACAAGACCGGTGCTCCCCAAGGCGAGGAACTCGGCCTAATGAATCCTTTGTCTAGAAGTTCTTGCAACTGATTAGACAACTCTTGCATTTCGGATGGTGCTAGACGGTAAGGTGCTCGCGCAATTGGTGCAGCTCCGGGTACTAAGTCAATATGAAATTCTACTTGGCGTGCCGGTGGAAGTCCGGGTAAGTCTTCGGGAAAGACTTCAGAAAA
>BPTQ01000006.1:290854250-290960741 GCA_019973895.1 Chrysanthemum seticuspe
AATAGATTGACATAAGTCAATCTAAATAGTTTAAAAGGAAGTTTAAATTGGCAAAACTATTCAACCCCCCCTTCTAGTTTTCCACAGATCTCACTCACTCTTAACCATTCTATCTTTGAATAGTGTGATCAGTCTAAGGACATCTGGCTTAGAGAAAAGCGAGCAAACGTGAATCTAATACTTTTGTGTTATAGGCAACACCTGCCACGAGCAGGAAACCCTGTCAAGAAGGCTCTTTTAATGAGTCTATCTGATCACAGGAAATATTTTATACTAAAAACATTGGTTCTCACACAACTATAGGTCAAATGCGACCAAAATTGATTAAGTGTCTTCCTTTACACTTAATCCCTTCCAAAAGTTTGAGTGTTGTATTGTTTTAATAGAAAATTGAGTTCATACTGCTGAGATAAAGTTTTTGAAAAACTTAGTACTGCTAGGCTAATTTTAGTACTTCTACATGACCGTTAGTGTTGTTGGGGGAAACCATAAAACCATTTTAACTATTTAAAATTGACCGTTGAGATAGTTTTGCACAATTACTTTGCTTATAGGTTTCCTTAAATTGGATAAATCATATTCTTAGTAAACATTCTTAAGTCGGTCCAATTGAAACCCTAAGCTCTCTCTATAAAATCTCAATTTCTTTTGCCTAACGAACTTTCTCTTACAAACGATCATTACCCACCATTAATCTAAACTTTTTAATCTGCTAATGGCTGTTTTGGAATTTTTTTGAAAAGCACAACATGGTTGTATACTTGGAAAAGTCAGCAGGTAGTGATGATTTTCATCAGATAGAGGATTTTCTTAATCACAGTACTATAAGGTATGCACTTTCTGTAACCCCCACTATCTATACTTCTCTAATCAATCAGTTCTGGAATACTGCTACTTCCACAACACTTGATAATGGAGATATAAAGTTAATTAAAACATTTTATGGCAAAACTGTGAGGATCTAAACACTTTTGAGACTTGTGTTATAGATACTTTGAGGTTATACCAAGTAGTATGCGGAATCTACTACTTAGCACTTTAGAAGACAAATGTTATTGATGTATATGAATGAATGGAATAGTGAACAATTATTTAACAAAACGCTTCAATATTATTAATGATAATAATACGAGTGATCTTAACTTATCAGTAGGGTTTGTAACCTTGAAGCTTAAAAAAAGATACGTACTTAGCATCTAACCCTAGGACCTCCTTTTATAGCACAAGGAGTCCTTTACAAGATAACTATCTAGTTACAATATTCGTATCAATCTAAACGTCTAAGATATACATGCAATCTATTCTATAATTACAAAACACGTACATATCATCTTAGCATTACAAACTATATGTACTAGCAGTACAAAGTTAGTTAGTACTGCTAGTGTAATATTCAGCAGTCCTGTCTGTATGCTTGGCAGTACTAAAACAGTTAGTACTGCTACGTTTAGTTCCTAACAATCCTCCCCTCAACTTATGATTTCTCCGCAAATCACTAAGTTTCTTCAATTAAACTCTGATGATGGGGGATTCTTCCAAACATACTACTTCTTATGTGTTATCTCCTCAATCTTCTATAACAGCTTGTAGACCATATGAGTTCTCTTGTTTTCAAAAGTTTACAATTTAGAATCAAGCATCTAAATGGCAACAATAGTTGAAAGTGGATAATCTCTGTCAACAAGCATATATATCCCATTTTCACTAAGTTCCACAACATGTACTCCACAATACTGAAATAGCTTCCAGCTTTTCACCATATAATCATCCCACCAATGATCACTTGCATCTGGCTCAAACATACACTTTAGAGCATGTTAGATAGCTAAGTTTAGTATTCCTGTAGGTCTTGTAGAGCCATATCTGAACTTCACAATCTTCCATAGTGCTTCCAAGTCTTGTCTATCAACAAAATGCAGCAAGTAACCAAGTGACGGGTATTTGCCTTTGAAACCATTATACCTAGTTAGCTCTATGTAGTTCTTGAATCTATTAGATACTATATGCCAGTCAATGATGGGGAACTTTGAAGTTAGAGGAGCTACATCAAATACATCTTCTTGAATGACCAGTTGATCCAGTCTCTGTTCATCATCACTTAGCTTTTGTTTCTTTGCAGCTTCAGACTCCATAGATAAG
Source organism: Chrysanthemum seticuspe (assembly GCA_019973895.1). Lineage (NCBI taxonomy): Eukaryota > Viridiplantae > Streptophyta > Magnoliopsida > Asterales > Asteraceae > Chrysanthemum > Chrysanthemum seticuspe. The sequence goes on from BPTQ01000006.1 coordinate 290,856,390, forward strand.
GTAACCCTTTTTGCTCCTGTAAACTTTTCTTCTTCATTTATTAGAACAAATCTTTGGATTTTCCTGTAGGCATTCAAGTATAACCTCTCTAGCTTAGCACTAGACTTTCCCTTCAATTGGCTTGCTTTCCAGTTGTCCTGATGCTTGAGAAATTCCTTCATTCGATATTTGATCTGAGCTTTTGTTGGAGGCTTTGGTCTTCTCTTTTCTATTTGAACTTTCCTGATTATGTCAATTAGATCATTCACAACAGCTTCTCTTTCTTCTTTAGGGAAGCTTCTCTTTCTCTACTAATCCTCTGATCTTCCTTAAATTCGACAACTTCTTCTTCATGAACCTTTTGGGCAACTTCAGCATCAAAATCTACCTATGTAAGAACCTTCTTTTTTACTTTCTCTGGTTCTTTAGAATCTTCTCTTTTGTCCAATACAGCAGTACCTTCTTCAGTATAGGCAGTACCAACTGCTTTTTTGACTACTAGTAGAAGTATCACCAACATCTTCTTCTAAATCAACTAGCTATGTTGATGCATCCTGATCAACTGGTTGATCACTACCACCACCCATACCTTGATCACTACCATCGCCCATAGTTTCTTCGAAATCAATCTTCCTCCCCTGAGTACGAGCATCATTTTTCCTCCCCTGTTAGGGAGAATCTCCTAAATTACCATCATCTTCATCAGAACTAGGAGAGTCTGTAGTAGAATTCTTCCCTTTTGCTTTTAGAGCCTTGATAACGCTCAGAATGAGCATGTTTTGAGTAGCGTTATTGTTGGTTTTGTGCAGGATAATAGGTTATATTTATACATAATTGTTGCAAAATTGCGAAGGAAGCATATTTGTATGTAAATGTAGATAGGTATCGGAAAAGATGAAGAAATGATGAATATATTCACATTTGGATAATTTCCAAGTAGGAGAAGAAAGAAGAAAAGACTCAAAGACTCAATGATTTGAAGTACGAAGATTTCTAAGTTTCTACATCAATAAAATATCAAGTTCTATCGTAGAAATCAATTCTGTAAGTAAAGAAAAAGCATGCATCGAACCGAGTCAAGAAAAAGCATGCATCGAACTCAAGGAGGAGCCGATCAGTTGCAACCCGCAGCCGATCCGGCTGGGCGGTTCTGCAAAAATTTCGCATTTATTGAAGGCATTACTTCCATTAATCATTGAAGTCCGATCATTTCTTAGTAATAACTCTTGGAGAACGTTTTTGGCTTGTTGATTAAGGGTTCTTGGCTATATATTGAACCTAGACCTATGTACTTAGTGTGACACAACTTAAGAAGTAATAGACATACACCTAAGCTATTACTAACCATTTTTATTCAACCCAAAAGTCATATAAAGTCTATAAACATCCAGGAAGGTGTTGAGTTCAATTCTTAATCATTTGGTAGCACTTTGGAGTTGTTACGGGGCATATAAGGCGATTGGAGGCGCGTGGTTTGCTATAATTCCACAAAACTAGTTCTTGTAATCCGAGGATAGGTATTCTTTGTTTTGTTATGGTTATAATGGAGTAATTCTTGGATATACTTTTGTGTAAGATGTAGGCAATTGTTGGGAGTGTTCTTATCTTTGTGATGCATATGAATTATTCTTGTTTAATGAGTTTGTTGAGATAACATCTAGTCTTGCTTAATTTGTTAGTAATAACATTTGAAAGATAAAAGGGCCGAAAGGATTTCTCTTGTTTCTATTCCAAAACGTTTGTGCACGAACTAGTGTGGGATATGATGGTTGAAACTCATCATATTTGCTTATTAAAATAGACTTGAAACGATTTCATCATGAAAAAGGCCGAAAGGGTTTGTAAGAACAAGTTAGATAAGAATCATTTTCAAACAAATGGATTTCAAAAGAATAGTCAATTGGTTAAAAGGCCGAAAGGATTACCTATGTGATTGTTTTCTCATAATGATTTCTAAATGACATAAACCATTGATCGTGAATCATTTGCCTATGATTTATGCATTACTTCAAGTTTACATCAACCTATCATGAACACTCTAGACAATTGGCTATGACCTACACACAAGTATATGTTTCTTTAATTCGTTTTTAGAATAACAAAAATTTCGTAGGAGGCTTGACAAACCTTCTTGTTTCAAACAAAAACCACAAATCTCTTGGGACGATCTCGACTTACCCACCTTTACTATCACAGACGAGTATACTTGCTCGTATTTGTTAAATATAATTGTCTGGTAAATCGTGTTTATAAATTTTAAAACTTGTGCACGATAGAGCACATCAAGTTTTTGGCGCCGCTGCCGGGGATTTGCTTTGTTATTTTTCTATATTTTGACATTGTTTGAAGTCTTTGTATAATTGTTTTTTAATAAAAAATCTGAAAAAAGGTTGGTTTTTAGGGCCAGCCGATTTGGCTGCGAAAGCAACCGATCGGTTGGAGCCCTCGTAAAATTTTCTTAGTTTTTCTTTTTCAATCTTTTGGTTAATTAAGTTTTTTTAGTTTATGTATTTAGGTTTATTTTGTTGTATTTCCAGTTTTCTTGATAATTATAATATTTGTTTTGATTATTTCATGTTATTCTTATTTTGTTTATTTTTAGTTAAGTTAAAGTCTTCATAAATTATGTTTTAATATCTTTTAATGGTAGTTAATTTTCAGTTCTAGTAGCTAAAAGGATTATATATAATAATTAGTTATTAAATGAATTTAAGTTTTAATTAAATAGAGTTGAATTTTTTTTATAATGGTTAATGAATAGTTGCATTAATTAGAATTAAGTTTGAATTAATTGTTTTTCAATAAATTTAAAATAAAATAATTTAAAAATAAAAATTAAAAAAAAAAATCAATTTTTTTTAGAAATTAACCGACCGATCGGCTGCAACCCGCAACCGATCCGGCTGGTTTATTCTGGTCAGAAAGTTTTGCACCAACCGATTCGGTTGGGAGTCCAACCGATTCGGTTGGAAGGCTCGTTAAATATTTTTAGTTTTTCTTAGTTTCAGGTTTTAGCTTGTGTGTTTAGTTTTAATAAGTGTTCTAAGCTGTTTTGATTTTTTTTTTGTAGTTTGTTTTGATTAGAAAAAATTACACGTTTGGTCCCTGTGGTATACCCCAAATAACAACTTTAGTCCCTAAGTCGTTTTTATTACACCACAAATACCTATTTTGGAAACCTTGCACGCATTTCGTCCCTATTTTGGATGGGCGTTAGTTAAGTCCGTTAAGTATTTTGCGCTGTTAGTCCTTCGTTAATATTTTTTGCACCGTTAGTCCTTATTTTTTAAAATATAGTTTTTCCCAGTTAGTCCCTCCGTTAATAATAGTTATCGCCCTTTTTTTTTACGTTTTTGTCCGTTTTTATCTGTTTTCGTTCGTTTTTATCCGTTTCCCCCCCTCTTTTTTTTTTCCTTTTTCGTCCGTTTTTTTCGTTTTTATCCCTTTTCGTCTGTTTTTATATGTTTTCGTTCGTTTTTTTTACAAAAAATTTCCAAAAAAAAATTGGAATTTTTTCACAAATTTGAAAAAAAAAATTCCAAAAAAATTTTGAAAAAAAAAATTGGGAAAAAAATATTTTCGAAAAAAAAATATTTGAAAAAAAAATTAAAAAAAAAATTTGAATAAAAAATTAAAAAAAAAAATTTTTTTTCGGAAATATTTTTTTTCCAATTTTTTTTTTTGAAATTTTTTTTTCCAATTTTTTTTCCTTTTTGGAAAAAAAATTTCAATATGTTGAAAAAGTACGAAAACGACAGAAAAACGGAGAAAATATAAGAAAAACGAACAAAAACGGATGAAAACCGATGGCGTACGAAAAACGGACAAAACGTAAAAAAACGGACGAAAACATATAAAAACAGACGAAAACGTAAAACAACGGGGGAAAACGGGTAAAAACAAACAAAAACGGACAAAAACGTAAAAGAACTGGCGAAAAAGATTAAAATACGAACGAAAACAGATAAAAACAGACAAAAACGTAAAAAAAATGGCGAAAACGGATAAAAAACGAACGCAAAAGGAAAAAAACAGACAAAAACGTAAAACAACGAGCAAAACGGGAAAAAAACGGACAAAAACGTAAAAAAACTTTCAAAAACGAATATACAACAAACGAAAACGGATAAAAACAGACAAAAACGTAAAAAAATTGGCGAAAACGTAAAAAAACGGACGAAAACGGATTAAAACGTAAAAAAACGGTCGAAAACGGATAAAAACTGACAAAAACAGATAAAAACGGAAAAAAACGCAAAAATTACGGACGAAAACATATAAAAACAGACGAAAAGGGATAAAAACGTAAAAAACGGACGAAAAACAAAAAAAAACGGGGGAAAACGGATAAAAACGAACGAAAACGGATAAAAACGGACAAAAACGTAAAAATACGGGCGATAACTATTATTCACGGAGGGACTAACTGGGGAAAACTATATTTTAAAAAATAAGGACTAATGGTGCAAAAATTATTAACGAAGGACTAACAGCGCAAAATACTTAACAGACTTAACTAACGCCCATCCAAAATAGGGACTAAATGCGTGCAAGGTTTAAAAAATAGGTATCTGTGGTGTAATAAAAACGACTTAGGGACTAAAGTTGTTATTTGAGGTATACTATAGGGACCAAACGTGTAATTTTTTCTTTTGATTATAACTAACCCTTAACACTAATGATTTGGTTGTTTATGTTTTTGTTGGTTTTGTTTTGATAGATAAGTAATTTTGTTAAGAATGGATAGTTTGAGCGGAATTTCGGAATACCTAAGGAACTTGGACGAAATGTTCAAGGATACGGGAAATTCTTTGGAGAAGATAGGGAACATATTAGAGAAAAGTAAGATGGAGTTGACCGAAGGAATGGAGTTGAGAGAAGGAATGGGGGAAAACAAAGTTCGAGTACCTAAGGAGAATAAGGTTGTGGTTTTCACTCAAGCCCCTCTGACGGGGTACGATTCTCCATTTATGTGGTTTGCTACGCCTTGTAGTATCAGGGCGTTAGTGCATGGGATGCTCAACTTAATATGGCTTATCGTGACAATTATATTCTTGATACAGTGCTTGATAAACTTGGCCACTTGAGGCTAGATTATGAAGGTTACGGAAGAAAGATAGTAAAGAACTTACGCATCAACAATCATAGGCATATTTTCGAAGTTGATTTTGTTGTGCTAGAAGGAGGAAACGCGGATGAGCCCGACGTTTGCTTTGGGAGAGATTTTCTCATGACTACCAAGTGCAGGTTGGATTTCGTGCTTGGAGAGATGAGAATAAACATCACGGATTTGGAAGAGGCAAAGGATGTGAATGAAATGTTGACGGAACTATGTGGGAACATGGAGAAAGAAAAGAAAGAGAACGTGGAGGTCGTTAAAATGGGTAAGGCTAATCGGAAGAAAACTTCACTAAACAAACTCACCCGTACCACCACAACCAAAAACAGAGATTCCTCACCATCACCACCACCTTTAAACCATTGACCCAAGAACAAAAAGAGGCCATCTTGGAGAAATTGGAGCAAAAGTTTAATGAATTAATGGAAAAGAAGCCCCTTATTGAGGTATTGGAAGACTATGTGATTTACCGCAAGAAGCTTGACGCGGTAATGCTAGCAAGGGCTCGGTTAGAGGATAAAAACTTGATTGAAGAGGAAAGGGATATGATTTTGGAAAAGGGGTTGCCAAAGAAAGAGACTGGTCCAGGGAATTTTGTACTACCCATTAAGGTGAATGGCACCTCTCTAATTTATGCACTAGCGGACATAGGGTCTAGTGTTAATGTTATGCCGTATCCACACTATAAAAACCTATGGCTTAGTAACCCTCATTCGAACCACGCAAAGTTGACTATGGCCAACAATTCTCATGCCAAGGCCGTGGGAGAAGTAAAGAATGTGAGAGTTTAATTCGGTTACCAAGCTTACCTAGCCGATTTTCTTGTGTTGGACATTCCAGTGGATAAGATTTTGCCACTTTTATTAGGTAGACCATTTCTTAAAACATGTGGGGCAATCATTGATATGGGTCGAGGCACCATGACCATAGATGATGGCATCGCTAAGCAAATGTATTATCCTAAACCGAGAGGAAAAGTGTTAGAGTTTATGGAAGATTTGGAGTTTATGGATGAAGAAAAAGATGTATTGATGTGTTTTGAAGTTGGTCGTGATGACCAAGGAAGGGCAATGTTTGGTCCAATTGCTCCACCCTATTTTGACTTGGAGGATGAAATGGAAAGGGCTTTAGCAATGGAAGCATTTTATAATCCTTTTAAAAATGTTCTTGTGATTAAAAAACTCAAAAATTTTCTCGGAGCCTTGCCAGTGCAACTAAAGAATTTGGAATGGGGGCCCGATGGTGCAAGTGTTTACAAGAAGGAAGAAGGAGATGGAGAATGGCATGTGAAGTTTGATATTTTGTGCCCGAGTGGAAGAAGCTTTGCAAGGAAGTTCAAGACACATGCAACTACCCGTGAACTATCGGGGAAGTTTCAAAGTGAAAGACATTTTGAAACATGAGTACTTCGAAGGATGAAATGGAATGACCTATCACAAAAAAAAATAAATAAAAATAAATAAATAAATAAAAAAAGCACTTGCTTGTGCTAAATCGTTTGATTTTATTTTATTTTTATGCATTTTAGGAGTTTTCATATTTCTTTTATTAGTATGATTTTGGTTTAAGGTTTATCCTAAGACAATCTTTGGTATTAAGTTGTAATGATGATGAGTTTATGATTAAGTTCGAGGTGGTAGTTAGAGATTGTTAGTTTTGGAATTTACAATTGGTTGGCTAAATGTTGTATCGGTATTTTATGAATTTTTGAGTGAACATAATTTTTACTTGGTAGGTAAAATGACCAAGTGAGGTAAAAAGTTAAATTTTCTGCAAAAATGCAAACTGAATCCGTTGAGCTTAAGGCTGATTGGTTCTGAGGAGGTACATGTAACAAAAATTCACCTATCCAGAAAAACACGCACACATACACTAATCCTCCAATTGGGTTCCAAAAATTCGACCACTAAGAGTTAATTCAAGGTTCTAGGACTGTTAATAGATCATCATGACTCCAAAGCAAGTAAGCACCTTCAATCAATTAGCTTAATTAAGGTTTAATTTGAGTTTTAATTCGAAATTGCTAATTAGGTCATGAATTAGGGGTTTTTGATAGAATTCGAATTAAGATGAAATCTTTTGGAATTAAGTGGGTAATTTATGTAGGAATACATTGCAAAAATAATTATGGTAATTGATTCAACTTTGGAAGAGAATTAGTTGATTGAATTTTCAGATTCAATTAGGTTGAAGTCTTGAATCAAATTAAGTAGCAATTGTTGATTCCGAGTTGTTATATGATTCATTCTTAGTGATTTTAAAATAGCACATTATTGTTTAGAGAATCAATTAAGGATTTGAATTTGAGAAATTATTATGTGTTCTAAGGAATAATGAATAAATCATGTGGGGATGTTTGAAGTGAATTAAGGAAAAATTGAGGTTGTGGAAATCATCATTAGGATTCAAATGAAATGTATGAGTGAATTATAATTGGTAGAAATCTAGTGAGAAGTCGAATGAGTAGGTTTTTGCCTTCTGCAGCATGTTCAACTGGATCGGCTGTGATTGCAGATTGATCGGTTGGAGTAAGGTTCGTGGAGCAGCTAATCGGCTGGCTCCACAACCAAAACGGTTGCTCACTTCTGTTAAGGTTTTTTCAATTTTTTTAACTCGACTCTCGGGGCTTCTATAAATTGTAACGTTGGTTCTAACACTCTTATATTAACATATATTTGTGATTTCTACAGAGAAATGTTGTAGGTTCCTCAAGTTCGATGCGGATTCTTGTGAACCCGATTGTGGACAAGTATTGTCAAAGGAACGCAAGAAAGAAAGTTACCTATGATATGCGAGTAGAGGGTAATGAGAACTTGAAGTTTAGTAACCTATCAAAGGAACAAAAGCATGCATTTAGGGAGCTTCTTTCAAAGTTTCAAACAAGAAAAATTGTGGTTCCATGGTTGATATGTTGGGACTTGTTCAATGGATATGAGTGTGAGGAGCAATTGAGAGGGATGATGAAGATGACTTATGTTTATGCGGATGATGGAGACATGTTTGAAGATCTTTCTTGGGAAAGAGCCTTTAGTATTCATGAGGATGTTTATAGGGAATGGTGTTTGGAGTTTTTCTCGACCATTTATTTTTACAGGAAGGTAAATTTGCGTAATATCATGGACAAGGTTTGTGTTTGGTTTAGATTATGTGGAAGGGATCATGCATACACTTTGCCGAATTTCGTAGTCGCTCTTGGTTTATACGAACAATATTAGATTAAGCATAGATTGTTTGAGGTTCATTTTCTTAGGCTTAAAAGGTTTGAAAAAGACTACCCCGAGTGTTCCGGCCTATTGGAATCACGTTGGAGATCCTGCATATATGAGGAGGAATTCCCCAACTTTAAGGAACATGTTGTTGAAAATCCAACACAAATTGATAGTATGGGGGACGTTCCATAGGAAAGGAAGTAGGGATAAATGTCAAAAGCCGGATCTATGGTTGATAGAGTTGTTAGAAGGGTCGAAGGATGGCAATGCGGCTAGGATCATAGCCGATTATCTATCTAGGAGAGCTCCGGGAATCAAGGACAAGAGTGATATTTGTGGAGGAAACTATGTGACAAGGTTGGCAAAGAATCTTAGGTATTTTCATGATAAAGAGTTGGACAAGTGTGCTGATCCGTTAGTGAGTGAGACTTAGGATGATAAAGGTTTTGGAAAAGCTTTGGATAGGATACATAGGACGTTGGGAGCATGGAATAACCCAACACCACAACAACCAATGGAGAATGTGCCTAGTGGTATGACAAGTAGCTTTGACTCGGGATGGGGTGATTGGGACCGGGAATTAAATGATATTGAGCGTAGGGAATTTTGGAGAGATTCGATGATGTTGAGGAACAATTATTTGAATTATTACACGATGCCGTTTCTTCAACACATGGCGCATGAATCCAACTATGAGATGCCACCCTACAACCCGCCCAATGTTCCACCATATCCTTTCCTTTATACTCCTTACCCTGGTCCTTATCCTTACCCATATCCTGGGTATGCACCTTTTCCCTATCCTGTACTGATGTATGGTAGAGTTCCTATGTTCGGAGGATCAAGTTATGATGTGGGTGGTTCTTCATCTGGAGTTGGAGAGCAGAAGAAGAAGAGAGTGTATTCGGGGTTTGACGAAGATGAGAATTACGAGACTGAAGGAGAGGAGGAAGAAGATGATGAGATGAGCGAGGATGATGCATGATCGTGATGATCATGATTTAATTATGGTTTGGATGATGATTCAAAAACAATTATGTGTGTCGAACAATTTCTTATCTATTCTCTCTAAACTATTTCTTTAGGACTAATTTCGTACTTTGTTTGTTGGTCTAAATTAGCGTTTGGTTTTTTTTAGTTAGTTTGTTTGTTTGTTTTGTATATTTTGCAGTTGTGTTTGCGGGATTGATATGCAAGAAGCTTATTGTTGGTCAATGTTTGGACTCGGAGAACTCATACGTTTATCTATGGCCAAATATGCATATTTCGTATTTACTCCGTTAGTATCTTTTTGACTAATTTATTTTCCCATTTTCTTTAATTTGAAGTTCATTTTATTATATTGAGGACAATGCAATACTTAAGTATGGGGGAGGGAAGAAAATAGGAACAATGATATGATTTTTAAATATTTAGCTATTTTTAGTGTTAAGTTTTAATTTTTAGGTAATCTTTGGATTCAAGTAACTAGTAGTAGTTCGCCCTTGATTATCTAGTTGTTTACACACGTTATGTGTAACACCCCCAAAATACCGCAGCTGAAGATTGTGTCATTGGGGTGCTACTTCATAATACAAAGTACAAGTTATGGAAAACAACCTTTAAATGAGACGTTTTGAAAAGTTACCATTCGATTAATGAAATCAGAGTTACAAACAATGAGGTCCCAAAGTATAATACATAAATGTTTCGAATGGTAAATGATAAAAGCATAAGTCTTCAAAACATGTCGTGCGACTCTAAGTTCCTTGCAATAGCTATCGCCTTATGTCCTGAGATAAACATGCTAAAGTGTCAACACAATGGTTGGTGAGTTCATAGAGTTTGTTTTGAATAAGTCAAAAAGCCTTTAAAGAATGCTCACACAGCAAAGGCATTGTAAATCCACTCAGTTCCAAGTTCCGCCCATACAAAACTTGCAACCTGTGTGTTTACAACCCACTGCTAAAATATAGTACATTTTATAGTTAAGCACACATATAGACATAATAATTCACATTATTGCACTTAGTGTTGCTCCGTCTATATTGGGAGACTTTCAAGTTGGACTGCTCCGTTTATGTTGGGAGACTTATCATCGTCGAACGAGGGGACTGCTCCGTGTACGTTGGGAGACTTATCATCGTCTTATCATGTGAACGAGGGGACTGCTCCGTCTATATTGGGAGACTACCATCGACTTATCAAGTATAACGCAATCAAGTATAATGCAATCAAGTATAATGCAATCAAGTATAATGTTTTGTGTATTTGTAAAAGTATAAAGCCAGTGTCTGAGCATGTATCTTCCCCAAAGAGTTTGTAAAACAAGCATTAAAAGAGTAGGGGCTATGACTCACCTTAATAAACGTGATATCCAATGTATAACGAACCGATGTATAAGCCGAGAAACCTCTACGCGCAACCTAGAATATGTGTTGAGTCTCAGGTTCTAAAACAACGAAGTGAATGTATAAACATGCCTTATATAGTTATTACATCAATTATGCTTGGATGCTTAACATTTGTGAAGTTGTATAAGTGTTTACGTTTCTTATATTTAAGTTTTCCCCGTCTAGATCTACCCGTTACTTCTAAACCGTAAATGACCATGACTCGATTTTTATGTCCTCGGAAAGGTAATTGAATGTACTAAACAGATTAGTGGGCCTTACTGCCCCAGAAATTATTTAACTAACGTGAAATTACCAATTTACCCTTGGATGTACTAGTTATTTCAATCAGCAGCAAACTGTCTCACGGTTTTGGTCATCCGTCGAGTTCTACAACTTCATTTAATGCACGGCCAGCGGCCACGTTCAAGTTAGGGTGTTAGCTACAACTTTTATTCTTTGACCAACAGTTGGTTATATGCAAGTTTTATGAGCTTTACTCGTTTGAAATCTGTTACTCAGATTTGGACACGTTTAGCCGTTTTGGCTCTAGTTTATTCATCGGGATGAGTTACGGCACGAGCCACCCGGAAAAATGACCACAAGATATAGATCTATAATCCTATGTTATTACCTAAGTTTCTTAGTCCACGAATTTTACCCAGTAACTACGTTTACAGCCCCTCTCCAGTTTCTGTTTTGCAAAACTAGTCCTTTTGACGATTTCTAGTGGTTTAGTCCATTTATCCAAGCACAATCGACCATAATAAGCATATAAAACATATTACATACATTAAATACTAGTATTTACAGAAATCAAATGTTAACATAAAAGTTTGCTTACAATCCTTGTGATGAAATTTAACTAGAACCATGAACAAGAACACTAATTTCTAAACCCTTTCAACCAAAACCCTAGCTTCCAATCCTTCAATACAATTCTTGCAAAACTTTGCTAGCCTTGATATAACCCTTGTGAAAACCTTATGAATCCAGCCCTAGTACCCTTGTGTAGCTCCTAATTCAACCATGGAATCACCAAATAAACTTATGATTCATGTAGAGAACAACTAAGCCTTCAACTCTTATGTGTAACTTGGAACATGGAAATCAAAGATGAAGGGTTGTGTGATTTAAGTGTGTCTCGTTAATGGTGATAAGAAAAGGAAGAGAATGATCTTGTTATTTATAGTAAGATGAGGAGGTTAAAGGTGTAGGATATTTCTAAGACTTAAGTCTTAAGTCTTAAACTTAAGACTTAAGTAACTTAACACATGTATAAGCTTCCTATGTAAGTTTCATGTCCTTATCATGGTGATCACTTATAAAACGCCCCATGTGGCTTAAATTTCGTTCAAGGCCTATCTAGGATGACTAGATATGAGTTGCTTGGTATTATCTTGTTTACGGAGTGAGTTTTGGACCCGTTAATCGCTAACTGTAAGTCGTAAAGTCACGAAACTTAAAACCGGGTATACTAAAAATATGAAACTTGTAAATATGTTAAAACTTGTTAATATACTCCATATAAGCATATTAAATGAGTGATAAGTTCTATCGGGTTTCTTAAACGCTGCTAAAACTGGAAACGCGGGTCTAAAACGCGCAAATCGCATAAAACGCAAAACTAGAAAACGTAAAATTCCAAAACTTATGAAAATGTCACGGAAAGTGAAAAACTTATATTTCTCTTGTTTGTAATGTTTTCGGACATATCGGGATGCCTAAAGGTCGTTTAAACCTAAACGTAAATCTCAGACACGGTTTCGTGAAATTTGCAGAAGTGACCCGATTAGTGTCAAATTATCGGATTATTACTAAAATAGGTTAACTTACAAGAATATGAAATAAAATTTTTTGGTGATGAATAGTAAAAATGAATAGTAACGGTGAATAGTAAATTCCCGAGATGAATAGTAAAAACCCAAAAATGCGAATTGTTACAGTCTCTACCCCTTAAGGGAACTTCGTCCCGAAGTTCTGTTGATGTCAACTACTTATAGTGTGTCTTAGAAAAGTGTGGTCTCTAAAACAGTGGGATTCTCTCTTATTTAATAGGAATAGTGTATGGGTTACGTTGTAATACACCCATAATGTGGTTAGGGAATCGTATCAGGTGAAAATATGCCCACTTATTTATAATTCATTACTTACATAAAGAAGCGTCCAAATTTATGTAATTAATGGATTATAAACTTATGGTTCGGTGGTTTATAACTTCTTTATTTGAATAAAGAGGCGTCCCAATCCATTCAAATAAGGAGATTATAAATCATCCTACTTAAGATTTCCCGACACAAAATTCGCTTTCTCAGACAGATAATAAGATAACCAAGTCATTAAATGTCTAAAGCTAAGTAATAATATTATTTAACTCAAATCTCATGTCTCATCAAACGAGAACTGTCACAAGATCAAGTTAAATAATTAGTTATTACTGAGCTCCATATTTTTAATGACTCAATTAAATTATGTGGTTTCCTTATTATTACTAGAGTCATATCATCCAACAACGTGGATCTAAGCAAACAACTAACAAGAAGCATATGCGCACGAAGTGTGTGTAAGACAATCATAGTGGAGAGTCTTAACGGATAAAGCAGTTATAGTCTAGGCTCTTAAATGCAACCTAGTTCTCTATAACCAATTCTCTGATACCAATCTGTAACACCCCCAAAATACCGCATCGGAAGATTGTGTCATTGGGGTGCTACTTCATAATACAAAGTACAAGTTATAGAAAACGACATCTAAATGAGACGTTTTGAAAAGTTACCATTCGATTAATGAAATCAGAGTTACAAACAATGAGGTCCCAAAGTATAATACATAAATGTTTCGAATGGTAAATGATAAAAGCATAAGTCTTCAAAACATGTCGTGCGACTCTAAGTTCCTTGCAATAGCTATCGCCTTATGTCCTGAGATAAACATGCTAAAGTGTCAACACAATGGTTGGTGAGTTCATAGAGTTTGTTTTGAATAAGTCAAAAAGCCTTTAAAGAATGTTCACACAGCAAAGGCATTGTAAATCCACTCAGTTCCAAGTTCCGCCCATACAAAACTTGCAACCTGTGTGTTTACAACCCACTGCTAAAATATAGTACATTTTATAGTTAAGCACACATATAGACATAATAATTCACATTATTGCACTTAGTGTTGCTCCGTCTATATTGGGAGACTTTCAAGTTGGACTGCTCCATTTATGTTGGGAGACTTATCATCGTCGAACGAGGGGACTGCTCCGTGTACGTTGGGAGACTTATCATCGTCTTATCATGTGAACGAGGGGACTGCTCCGTCTATATTGGGAGACTTAGCATCGACTTATCAAGTATAACGCAATCAAGTATAATGCAATCAAGTATAATGCAATCAAGTATAATGTTTTGTGTATTTGTAAAAGTATAAAGCCAGTGTTTGAGCATTTATCTCCCCCAAAGAGTTTGTAAAACAAGCATTAAAAGAGTATGGGCTATGACTCACCTTAATAAATGTGATATCCAATGTATAACGAACCGATGTATAAGCCGAGAAACCTCTACGCGCAACCTAGAATATGTGTTGAGTCTCAGGTTCTAAAACAACGAAGTGAATGTATAAACATGCCTTATATAGTTATTACATCAATTATGCTTGGATGCTTAACATTTGTGAAGTTGTATAAGTGTTTACATTTCTTATATTTAAGTTTTCCCCGTCTAGATCTACCCGTTACTTCTAAACCGTAAATGATCATGACTCGATTTTTATGTCCTCGGAAAGGTAATTGAATGTACTAAACAGATTAGTGGGCCCTACTGCCCCAAAAATTATTTAACTAATGTGAAATTACCAATTTTTGGATGTACTAGTTATTTCAATCAGCAGCAAACTGTCTCACGGTTTTGGTCATAAGTCGAGTTCTACAACTTCATTTAACGCACGGCCAGCGGCCACGTTCAAGTTAGGGTGTTAGCTACAACTTTTATTCTTTGACCAACAGTTGGTTATATGCAAGTTTTATGAGCTTTACTCGTTTGAAATCTGTTACTCAGATTTGGACACGTTTAGCCGTTTTGGCTCTAGTTTATTCATCGGGATGAGTTACAGCACGAGCCACCCGGAAAAATGACCACAAGACATAGATCTATAATCCTATGTTATTAACTAAGTTTCTCAGTCCACGAATTTTACCCAGTAACTACGTTTACAGCCCCTGTCCAGTTTCTGTTTTGCAAAGCTAGTCCTTTTGACGATTTCTAGTGGTTTAGTCCATTTATCCAAGCACAATCGACCATAATAAGCATATAAAACATATTACATACATTAAATACTAGTATTTACAGAAATAAAATGATAACATAAAAGTTTGCTTACAATCCTTGTGATGAAATTTAACTAGAACCATGAACAAGAACACTAATTTCTAAACCCTTTCAACCAAAACCCTAGCTTCCAATCCTTCAATACAATTCTTGCAAAACTTTGCTAGCCTTGATATAACCCTTGTGAAAACCTTATGAATCCAGCCCTAGTACCCTTGTGTAGCTCCTAATTCAACCATGGAATCACCAAATAAACTTAGGATTCATGTAGAGAACAACTAAGCCTTCAACTCTTATGTGTAACTTGGAACTTGGAAATCAAAGATGAAGGGTTGTGTGATTTAAGTGTGTCTCGTTAATGGTGATGAGAAAAGGAAGAGAATGATCTTGTTATTTATAGTAAGATGAGGAGGTTAAAGGTGTAGGATATTTCTAAGACTTAAGTCTTAAGTCTTAAACTTAAGACTTAAGTAACTTAACACATGTATAAGCTTCCTATGTAAGTTTCATGTCCTTATCATGGTGATCACTTATAAAACGCCCCATGTGGCTTAAATTTCGTTCAAGGCCTATCTAGAATGACTATATATGAGTTGCTTGGTATTATCTTGTTTACGGAGTGAGTTTTTGACCCGTTAATCGCTAACTGTAAGTCGTAAAGTCACGAAACTTAAAACCGGGTATACTAAAAATATGAAACTTGTAAATATGTTAAAACTTGTTAATATACTCCATATAAGCATATTAAATGAGTGATAAGTTCTATTGGGTTTCTTAAACGCTGCTAAAACTGGAAACGCGGGTCTAAAACGCGCAAATCGCATAAAACGCAAAACTGGAAAACGTAAAATTCCAAAACTTATGAAAATGTCACGGAAAGTGAAAAACTTATATTTCTCTTGTTTGTAATGTTTTCGGACATATCGGGATGCCTAAAGGTCGTTTAAACCTAAACGTAAATCTCAGACACGGTTTCGTGAAATTTGCAGAAGTGACCCGATTAGTGTCAAATTATCGGATTATTACTAAAATAGGTTAACTTACAAGAATATGAAATAAAAAATTTTGGTGATGAATAGTAAAAATGAATAGTAACGGTGAATAGTAAATTCCCGAGATGAATAGTAAAAACCCAAAAATGCGAATTGTTACATTATATAATATATATTTAAAAACAACTTGATTATTTCAATGGTAAAACGAGGCTATTTGATTTTTTTTTGGAATTTAACCAAGTTATGAAGTAATTCGTTTTGGATTCGATAACATCTACTAGTACACATTATAGCCTTTTTCCACTAAATTGTTAGGATTATTTTTGTATGAAGCATATCTTTATGTTTTATATTTTTTTTCTCCCAAAGGTAAATTTTATAAAGAGAAATGAGCCAAAAAAGGCAACAAGAAGAGAAAGCACAAACGGGATAAAAATAACCGAAAGGACACATCCCTAACTGCTCCCCAAAGGCACAAAAAACAAATGGCAATCAAAAAACCCCTCAACCTATACAAAGCAAATGACCTAAGCATACCTAGGACCGCCACATATTCTGAATACATCAAGGAATACACTAGGACCAACTAGTGAACATCACCATATGTTGCTGACCACTAGGCAGCATACAAGTTAGACCAGATTAGAGGGGCATCTAACCATACAAGATCAAACTAATACAAAAACAAAAAAAGAACACAACAACATCAATCTTTAGTCATCACTAAGAAACAAGAACACATGGAGCAAAACTCATTCACAACAACTTTGTCATAACTACCAATTCAAAACTTGTATAGAGAATAGACCATCATTGCTTCCAGCAACTTTGTCTCCTTAAAAACCCTTGCCATCCAAAACCTAGTGGGAAAAAGATTGAAAAAGGGAAAAGAGTACAATAGTTGCACCAACTATCATAACCAGAAGTATACACCAGCATACTTAAATTTGACCACCAGATCCAGAAAAATCCCCAATGATGTTCCTACATATATAATAACATATACCATCCAAAAATCCTCCACCAATTAAAACATATCAACCTATACCAAACACTCCCATCAGCAAACCAGCAAATGATGTTCATACTCTCCAGATGGAATACCTTCTATAAAGTAGGAATCAGATTCTTATCATCATAGCTATCAAAACAAAAAGAAAACTGGGAAACACTATCATTATTAGTAAAAAAACATACTAATGTTTAACCAGATAACCACCAGCTGCCTGTTTTTCCACCCATAATGAATCCAAAGAAACTTACAGCACACATAGGAGGACATATCAGTTAACATTATTATAGATTTCCCCATTCTAACCTAAAAGATCATCAATCATACTCTAAAATCTATGCATTTTATCAATTGGAAAATTCCATACCTTCGCAGCTTTGATGACATCAGGAGTAACCTTGAGAGTTAAGCGCATAATCCTAAACTTAACAGTCTCCACAATCATCTTGAACATATCATCAATGGTTCTTTCATGGTTCCCAAAAACCCTCATATTCCTTTCCGGCCATATGAAGTAGACAAAAGCACCCAACACAAGTATTTGGATCACACTCCATATGGTATTGTTTGCTGGTTTATTCACCATACCAGAAATAATTTGAGCCCAAGAATTAGAAATGTCCTCAAGCTTAGCCATGCCCTTTAACCTCTCCCACAGTCTTCTAGCAAAATTACAACTAAAGAATAGATGGACACCTCATATCTTGAATATTTAGCCACCTAGAAATTCTATCTAGGGTTTTCAATCTTCCTTTGACAGCCATCCACAGGATGAATGCATGCCTAGGGATGCACTGATTAAACCAAATATGTTTGTGCCAAATAACATTGGGATAATTAGTCTTCATAGTCATCCAAGACTCATTAACACAAAACTTCTTTTCAACCCCCTTTCTATCAAACCAGACCATTTTATCCAAGTCATTCACCAATTGGGGAACTCCAATATTAAGAACTTCCCTAAATCTAGAATTCCAACTGCTGGGCCATTTCCAACTCCCATTAACAACCAACTCAGCAACTTTAATCTTCATATCCACACTATTGTGAACAAGAGAAGTGTAGTTAATCAGATTGCACAAAGGACCCCTAATGTTCCTGTTAGGTCACAATAATATGAGCACAAGTATGTAGATGATAGAAACAAGAGATGAAAAGGGATGGTTGACACAATTCACACGTATGAAATAAGAAAAGGATTATGTTTATTATGAAAGTGAACAACACCTGTCCAAGGAGAGGTTACATTGTATTTATTGGCAAAAGGATTATGGCATCCCTTGCCCTGGCCTTTTGGGCCTTTGCATAGGCCTATGGGCTTTCTACAAAAGCCTAGCACTAATTACTAACATAAAAGCCATAATTACGCAACCTATTACAATGAAATGACTAACACTTGATAATACTAGTTACAAGTGATTCCAAAAATCTCCCCCTAAGTGTTAGTGATGATGTAATAGCGGTTTCTTGACGTCTTCTAGCATTCTTCTTTCTTGTGAGTAGAGATGCTTTGTTTCTTTTTACTTTATCAACATTGATGTCGTTGTATTCTTTGTTCTTTGTTCTTTTGTGGATGTTGTGATAGTATGTTGTTGTTTGCCATTGATCAACTTCGTTGATTAGGTGTCTCCATGTCTTTCTCCAACATGCTCACACGTCTTTTGGCTTTGAATTCCAAGTGTAGTGTTGTTCTCGAGTCTTTAAACTTTGTAGATTCTTTGGCTTTGAAAAGGAATCATTTTGACTTTTGAGTTGCCTTTGATTATGAGAAAACTTCATATGTGATGTTGTTGGTATGAGCATGTAGAGAATGGCACCAACTGATCATTGTGGGTTAGTGAAAAGCACCAATCGATCATTGTGGACTTTTCTTAAAGAATTGACCACTACGATTATTTTTGTTGAATCGTTGTAGCTCGAGGTTGTTTATACCTCATATTATCTAGGAAACACAATAACGAAAGCGAAATATTCAATAAGAATTAACGTTATCATGAACAAGGTTTATATTTAATAACACTCCAAGCTTCAAATATTATTTGATCAGAATAATACGGTTACACTTAATCTGTAACAGGAATCAAGAGATTCTTGAAGCTAAACTAAACAAACTCTAAACCCTAGACGTTTATACCCTACGTCTAGGCTACACACACACACCTTTAATGATAAAACCTACACCCCATGTCCTCTTTATATACTAGAGGATTAGAGTTTACAAGATACTACGAAGGAATAAATAATAAATCTTCTTTTGCAAGCAAGTCCTTTCATCTTTTTTTAGATTTCCTTCTTGTCACTTTAAGTCCTTGATGTTTCATTTTTATTGTTTTGTATCATCAAATCAATAAACCCAACAATCTTCCCCTATTTGATGATGACAAAACAAACACGGTTCTTGTACAAACTTCCCTAGACAAAGTAGAGAAATTGAGATAATTAAATCTCACCATGAATGAAACACTCTTGTCTTCCCCTTAATCCATGCCACGCCACTCCAACATCTCTTCCCCTTTTTGTTATCAACAAATAGGGAACATATGCAAACTTGATCTTGACCACCACGAACCAATACCACACATCCAATTCATCCTTCCAATGTTTCAAATTACCCTCCATGAAGTTTCACTACAACACATTTTGGTATTGAGACTCCCTTATGGAGACCTCTTTTAAAAAGAAACGGACTCTAAATATTAGTGAGACCTGTTTAAAAGTTGAAAACCGGTTTAGAAGCAAAAATAAAAAGAAGACCGGTTATTTTTAAAAAGCCCGGCCCATCTTTACAATATAAAGACCCGTTTCTCCTTGGGAAACCGGCTTGTGTTAATTCATAGATTACAGACGGACTTTATGAATCAACCCAGTTTAAATTTCACCAAAATTTGGAACACAATACTTTTCCCACTGTTTTTCATATAAAAATTTTGAGTTTATAATTTTCCCTTTTTTTATCTTCATCCTACCCAAATACTACTCTTTCTTCTCCACACACACACCACTGTTACTTCTTCTCCGAACACACACACACACACAGACTTCCACTTTGCTTCTCCTACAATGCATATGTGCTGATGGTTTTGAAAGCATCCATAATCTTTTATCGAGCTCTCTTTTTCTATAAATAAAGTTTGTAGTTTCAATTAGTTGGCTACTTTTTTATTATATGATGTCAGTAGTATATGTTATATTTGTTAAACTCTAATTAGTTTGTTTTAAAAGTTAAAATTTGGAGTAATCTGAGTTGCCCGCCAGGTGTTTGATGAAATTTTTAAGAGAATTGGTGTCAAAAGTTATTGCCCACCATGTGTTTGATGAAAGTTCTAACTTGATTTTTCTGAGACTTGATTGATAACACTTGATCATATTTTAGTTGATTTATTTGACCATGGCTCAGGAAGTTTGATGGAATAGGTGTTTATAACTTCTTTTTGCTTTGTTTGGAATCGAAATTCATGTCTTATGTATGCATCTTATCGGAAAATTGGTTAGATGGTGTTTTGAGGGTGTTTACGATTGCATATTAAAACTGGTTACTATATTAAAGCTGGTTACTATATCATTGTGAAGCTATTTTCCTTGTATTAATAGCTTTGTATAATTATCTATTTATATTTATAATCTGATTAAATCGAGCAGTTGTTACGGTGCGATTTATATATATTGAGCTGTTGTACACTTGATTTGAAGTTGTGGTTGATGAAATGCAATGTATGAATAGTTTATAATTGTGCTCGCACATGTGATATATTTATGATGATTAAATAGAACGGTTTGTACGGCGTGTGATCTGGTTTATGTGTATTGAGCTAGTTATTGTGATGAATTGCATTGCATGCATAGTTTATAATGTACACTTGTTTTGAAGTTATTGTTGACAAATTACCTTATATGAATCGAATAAGTGTGTTACGTGTAATGTAGCTGAGTGTGATTTGTTTATGTATATTGAGCTATCATATTTGTAGTTTTTAAGTAGGTGATTTACTTGCATTATATGAATGGTATTGAAGAATTGTGTAAATGAGTATGATATATTCGTGCATCGTCAATAAAGTGATTAAATAGCGATGTATTGTACAGTACGAATTTAGCTAATGTGTATTGAGCTATAGTATGTTTAATTTGAATGTGGTGATGAATTGCATTGTGTTAGTTTTGAACTTAAACTGAAGGTGTGTGAGTATGATTGTGTAAATGAGTATGATTTTTTTATGTATATTGAGCTATCAATGGTTAACTGCTTAACTGAGAGTTTACAACTTTCGTGTAGGTTGTCAATTGTAACTTGTTTTAGTTGTTGTTCTAGCTAAAAGCTTACACATTTGATTGGTTGGAACATTTGATGTTTACAACATTACGTTGCTTAACTAGCATATATACTTATTAATGATGTTTTCGATTGGCTTGAACTCAATATTACGTACTTGTGTTACTCAAAATGCATGATTCGTAGGGGCTGTTTCCGAGTGCTTTCTGAATACACTTATAGGTACTGTTTGTTGAAAGTGCTAACATTTTTGATAAGCAATCTGAAACAGCTGATTTTTTTATTGTTAAACTAAGAAAAGAGACCGGTTTTACGTCTTGAAACCGGTCTAAATTAAGCTTTTGAGACCTGTTTTAAAGATGACAACCTGTCTCCATTTTGTTTTAGAGGCGTGTTTTAATCATCAAACCGGTCTAGAAAATGCAATCGAGATCGGTTTAGAAACCGGTCTCTATTTGATTTTCACATGGAGAGCCCCCCACATAAAGACCATACCAAAAACCGGTCTTGATTTAGTTTTGAACGGGTCTCCAAAGTACTTTTTGTAGTAGTGTTTTTCGCAACTAAAAATGAACTTGAAACTGTAGAAATCTAAACCATCAGTGGTAATACTAATCAATGATAGTAGGAATCAACTACTTCCCCTTGAGTGGTACATGAACATCAAATGATTCTTCAAATCTGTAAGCTCTTTGTAATGATCACTTGTGAAGAAAACCAAATATAACAAACTTGATGAAGAAGTAAAATAACCCAAACTTGTGTCTTATGTCTTGTTTATCCACGTGACTCTGAACGTATACTAACCGATGTATAGGGAGACCGCAATCTCTTAACGATAATCACTGAGCACAATAATGTCACTCCTTTAAGTGTTATGTCAATTCTTTGTCACAAGCATTGAAGCATGAACAAGTTACCTTAAAAGTAGCTAGGATCCTTTTAAGATATGATAAAACACGTATTCAAGTAATTCCACTTCACCTTCAAATAAGTGATAAATAATCGTCTTCGTAATCAGCTAGTCCAATAAACCAAATGCGAGCTTGTTAAAAACTTTAAGAACAACGAAAAAAACTCCTTGTGTGTGTGAACGAAAATCCATTCTTTTGTGTGTTAACCAGCCAAATGTTAAACTTATCCGATAACCAAAAATCATGTACTATCTGATATAGACCAAAGCTAGCAGTAGAAACAACGTATATCAAACAACACTAGCAATACAAATAATTATCAAGTGAGCAGTACATAAGTGATACCTTCATTCCTCTCCAACAATGTTGATCACCAAAACTTTGAGAAATTAATTAACAAAGGAAAATTCACTGTACCACATTCACATTAATAAATTAATTTGTATCATGAATCTACTTTGCATATTCTATAGATTATACAAAGCTCCACCAATTAGAAACTTTCCTTAAAAATCAATGCAACTCCAACGATCAGGTAATTAACAAGATATCAAGAAGGCACCGACCCATGATCTAGGTCATGATATATAGATTTTTAACCAATCAGAACACCTTTTATCTTAGAACCCCTCAATATAATATCAAACAATTAGCAACAATATTAACTACGTAAAGAATTGTGAACAAGTTTAGACGTGTCGATCACACAATCCATCATTCATCTTATATTACGAAACGGCAGCTTATTATCCATCGAGCACAAACAGTCCAGTATCACCACTTCATACAGAAATCTTGAAAACGAGTAAGTGGTCAGCAGTAGAAAGTCTCTAATAGCAGTGATCGAACAACTCTTCCAGCAGCAAAAACACAAAAATAGTAGCAGGAACGATCACGAGCAGTTAACGTGATTACTAGCAGTAGTATCCTTGTAGCAGTGGTCGAGTAACGCCAGCAGTGGAAACAATAACTAGCAGTAGAAACGATTAACAGCTAGCAGTGGCAACCGATACCACTAGCAGTGGTAACTAGCGAACTAGCAGTGGTGACGACATCGTATTGTTGTAGCAGTATAAGTCCATTCCTCGGATAAAATTAGCAGCACAAATAAACCTCTAGGCAGTACTAACGTAAAGCACATAAAAAGTCGAGCAGTACTTGAACCCTGAATACAAAACCTGTTCAAATTATTGAACTCAGAACCTGCTCGAACCCTCTCAATAATCTGCTTCTATACCTTTTGTCTTCAAATAACAAGATTAGTAGATGAATTAATGAACAATAATAACTTCCATGTTGCCATACGAAGCAGATCGACACCCTTCAAAGCTGTTTCTTTAGGACACATGATTAGGGTATGAATGTAAACTGATTTTCATGTTTGAATAAACCATAAGAATAAGAAAATCACAAAAATCAAACCTAAAACCCTAAAAATTCCAAAAATTTATATTTGAAAACCTCCATCTATAGCCAAATTCGACAGCCTATAACTTTTGATTGAGAGCTCATATCGATGATCCCTCTAGTAAAAAGTTAGATGGGTATCTAGAGAAGCTCCAGTAAAAATTGTAGCCCGATCTAACGGTTCACAAAAAAGTTATGGTCGTTAGAAAACAGTGCTGCAAAAAAGTTGAGAATTTTTGACAGCTTCGAATTTTTCTTCCTTCTTCGCCAAGAAAACCTTGTACGATCCTAGATATCACGAGCAACCTTGCTCTGATACCACTGGTTGAATCGTTGTAGCTCGAGGTTGTTTAGACCTCATATTATCTAGGAAACACAATAACGAAAGCGGAATATTCAATAAGAATTAACATTATCATGAACAAGGTTTATATTTAATAACACTCCAAGCTTCAAATATTATTTGATCAGAATAATACGGTTACAATTAATCTGTAACAAAAATCAAGAGATTCTTGAAGCTAAACTAAACAAACTCTAAACCCTAGTTGTTTATACCCTACGTCTAGGTTACACACACCCCTTTGGGGCAAGCAAAACATTAAGTGCCTAGATTACAAACCGACATCGATTACTACGAAGGACTAAATAATAAATCTTCTTTTGCAAGCAAGTCCTTTCATCTTTTCGTAGATTTCCTTCTTGTCACTTTAAGTCCTTGATGTTTCATACTATATTGTTTTGTATCATCAAATCAATAAACCCAACAATTTTACTGATGAATGTCTTGATTCTATTCACCTTGGTCGGGCGAATCAGCCATCCGAATCCCGTGGAAGGAAAGTTGGCATTACATTGAACAAGTTCAAGTAATGACCCACATCTTCAGGACTCGATTCTTGAAAGAAATCTCCTTAGTAGGATTTCCAGTACTTACAAGTTTAAACTTTGAGGGTGTTAACAGCATAGTGTGAAAAAACATATCTAATTCTTACAAAGGCTGTTCCTGAACTGGAGGCCCTCAAGTAGGCTAACACGATATATCGAGGTATATCTACAGTTCAAGTGAGTCGCTGAGGTACACCAAAGCATCACCTCATGACTGTAGAGCGTTTGTGACACACTAAGCGTAACCCATAAGGAGTTACCGAAGTGACCTGCTGTCAGGGCTGTTTGATGTTGACCCTAGCAGGAGTTTCCATTCAATTACTGAGGATCACAAATTTTAATCCCCTCATAAATGTTCTCGGCAGATTGCTAAGATCTACGAAGGAATCTAGAATGTGTCACTTGTGTTCTTATTTGTTGAACGGCAAGTGATGAAACATCAAGTGTTCCTAAGAGATCTTTTGATGAATCTCGTGGCTCTAGACTCAATAGTGCGCTTTGGTTTTCCTAAGCGGAGACTAGGGAGAGGGTCTCCTTCTTCAATACCAACAATCTCTAAAAGAATAACGATAGATTACGTAGGGTTCCCTGTGAGAATGAAACATGTTCTTTTGAGAGAACTTGAGTGGCTAAGAAGTTATAGTGCATTGCGTCATTGGGTCCATGGCGACTTTGTCTTCAATACCGGTGTCATCTTGTGACATCAACATATGAATTGAACCCGATGTCTGCCCTAAGTTGAATAATTTGGAGGGCTATTTCTTTTCACCCTTTTCTTTAAATTTTCTTTTTAATTCTTCAACTCCTTCTTTCTCCGATTCTCATTTCTCCTTTTTTAATCATTCCTAAGGACATCTAAATACTAACTATTTGTGGTGTCCTTGAGTAGATCCCTCCGGCTCTGGCGGATCATAGGACATTTATTCCTAAACTTAGTCACCTTATAACTCCATGACTATCTTACGTTGCTTATTGTACAATAATTCGTACGACCAGGCCTTTGATGGTGATCGAAGGGTATGAGGGGTGATATGCTTGCGCCAAACTTGTAGCCAATCTGCAATAAGAAATAATAGACACTTCGTTAAGTGATTACGCAGGGGTTGGACCCTGCGAACCACCTCCGGCGTGAGAGTAAGTATGTGATATGTGTTGTAAGTAATATGAAGTATGTGAAATACTGTGTTGAGTGAACATACCAGTGAAATGACTCATCCAACCTATTTATAGGTGAAGAAATAATCCTGGAGAGTATTAGCACACGTTTCGGAGATCATGGGGGCGTCCTATGATTTGTGGTAACCGCTAGGGCTTCATCCCCACTCTCTCTGTCTTGGCGGGGAAGCTAAGGAGATAGTGGGAACGTGGGGGAAGACCAAGTCAAGGTACTCCTTTGTCTTGGTGCCTTCAAGAGAAGACTCCGAAGGGCATGGGCCTTCGGCTGGCGAATTCCCAACTGGTAACCATGTCAATGATGAATGATTTTACGCCACCAATGACTTATGAAGAAAGATTTGGGTCTTCGTAATGCAAATTCAACTGAGGTCGAAGGGGTGTCCTTCGACCTGATCGGAGGGTACTTCATCAAGCCCCCAGTCGAAAGTGATATGTACGAACAAGAAATATTGCTTACGACTCAAAAATAGATACGAAACCTCCCCTCCATCACAAAAATGAACGAAGATGAAAAGTCTATAAACTACTGACCCGTAATTAATGCATGTACTTATCCTAACCACCCTTTCCTCGGTAAATTCAAAATGTCTCTTCAAAATTTAAAAAGGATTTGAAATTCAGAGGTTAGGGGATATCTTACGACACGTGTAGGGCCGAGATTTAACATGTGTGAGGGTATTTAAAATCAAAAACAGTAAAACCCTAACACAATTTTATCTCACGCCCAAATTTTCACCTACTAAATCTCCTTCCGAGCAAGCTTTCTAGCAAATAGGTAAAGCATTCCTTCGTATCTGCTACGTTTTTAATACTTTTTTGTCGATTTAGAAGGATCATGTCTACCAATAAAAAATTTGTAATCAAAAAACAAGGTTGCACCTTGACTAGGGAGGAGCTTAAAGCGTTCCTCACTGATTATCTGATTCCCAAAGAATACAAAATCATGTTACCTGGAAAAAATCAAGGTATTTTTGATGCCCCAGAGAACTATGTAGGCTTATACACCCATGCATTCACCACCTCTAACCTTAGGATACCCTTGCACCCTTTGATTTTAGAACTCCTTCAGTACTACGAAGTACACATATCTTGGTTTAACCCTTTTGGCCTAGCCAAGCTCTCGACATACATTGTAATGTGTAAAGCTTATGGGTATGAAGCGTCATTGACTTTGCTTAGAGGGTTTTTGAAATTGTACCCTGGAGGAGATTAGTTGACATTGGCAAAAAGGGGTGAAATGGATGTGCCATTCTCATAAATAGGCCTTTTACGAACATCAGAAGTTAGAAAGGAAAGTTCTTTTATATCCAAAATACTATTATTCCTCCAAATTTCCCTGCGTTGCTAAACCCAGAATTTCAATATGATGAAAAGAGGTTTAATGATCCCTTGCCCTATACTGTGAGGAGGAATCCTTTGTATCAGCGTTTGGCTCATCATCCAACTGATTGTCAAACATTCCATGAGCCAATCTTATTTATGGCTGGTCTTGCTGAAAGCTAGGAGGGATCTCCATTGCATCCTGAGATTATGTGTTGTGGAGAAAGTATGTAAAATTTTAATTATAATAAGAGATAGGAACTTATCTTTCTGATATTCATCTTTTTTCTCCCTTTTTGCAGAGATATCATTCAAGAATTTTGTTGTTGCTGGTGGTGCAAAGGAAGTAAGCTTCATCCTGAAGGATCCCAAAGAGGTTAGCTATGGTGTGGGCTCTCCTTCAGTGTCTGTGAACAACAATGATGTTGATTCTCAGCCCATCGAACGTGTGTCATGTGCTCCTCCTTCAAAAGAGCCGATAAATGTTGAAGACCAGCTAGTGGAGAATGTTTCAGACTTTGATGAACCTGTCTCAGAAGGACAGTTAGCCATCGTAGGACCCTCCGGCATTGGTGAGAGAGTATGAAGCAGGAAGGGTACAAGAGCGAAGGCTGCTAAATCTGCATCGAAGAGGAAGCTTATCTTGCTCACTCCTCCCTTTCGAACTACCCGACATAAGAGTGCCTGGGGTAAGGCTGTGGTGTTTCTAGCCATCGAAGGGCATAGCACAGATGATATCCATGGTAAGATTTCTTTCCTGTTACAAAGGATTAGATGCAAGTAATAATATATTAACAAGTCTACGTATGCTGCAGGACTCCCTGATACGAAGGAGGTGATGGACAACATGTCCATGCTGCAGGACTCCCCCTAGCTTGTCATTTGCTTGTGGAGCGTGTGACCCCTTCCAGTTGGAAGAGGGTGATGGACAACATGTCCATGGAAAGGCTATGTGATCTTCATGACAAGAGCTATGTCAGATAATGTATGTTGGATAATCAGCTCAACACCAGGACTAGGGAGCTTCTTCGTGTTGTCACCAAATCTAGGGAAGATATGGATGTCATGCTTGCCAGGGAGAAGGCTAGGGACAAGAAGTATGCAGACCTGCAGAGAAAGTGTGAAGAAGCTATGGAGGACTTCGACAAGAACCCCTTGGTTCAAGATCTCAGAGCTGATGTGGAAAAGCTCAAGGGTCAACTAGCTGCAAGCCAAGCTGAATGCAGCAAGCTATCACTCGAAGGCGCGAAGGTCATAGGCTACAAAGAGCAAATATCCGTTCTTACATCTAAGTGTGGAGGCCTTGAAGAAGAGAGGGCTAAGCTAGTTGACCAGAGATCAAGCTCAGGGAAAAGGTAGATGGGTTAAACCTTCGGTTGAAGATGCTCAAGAAGGATAGGGTGGATTTGCTAACCAAGGTCATCCCCTACATCACCATGGAACTGTACCATAGTGATGATGTGGGGATTGTGATTGGGAATCTGGTGAATTCAGCCATATTTCATGGCAAGTGTACTACTTTGGAGGAGATAGCTGCGACAGGGGAACTAGTGAAGCTGGAAAATGTTCCTTACTACAGGGAAACACATGAGCAGGAATATGATGATGCAGGAAATGCCTTAACTGCTTCAGAGTTCTCCTTCCTTGCCGAAGCGACGAAGGACCTAGCGGCCTCTATTGAGGACCTGCTAGTCAAGAAGCCAAGGAAAGTTCAGCCTGCCGCCTCTTCGAAGAAGACACCATATCCCAAGTTTCCATCCCCAGGTTCTGCTGATCCGACCCATTCCAAAGTTTGATGAAGGCTACCATGTGGTAGTAATTTGATCCCTGAGGGTTGTATGTACCCTGTTTTCAAACAATTTGTCTGTGTCCCTTTCCAGGATATATGCCTGATGAAGCAATTTACATTTGATGTGTGTGGTAAAGGCTTTGGCCTAAGACAATAGTTTGTTTGTGTGATCGTTAAGGCTACGACCTGTTTGGACTAGTTAAACTAGTCATTAATATCTACATCAAGGCCACTAGGGCCTGTATTTTGCTATGTGTGATTCTTCTCTTTATGTTTCAGTTGCACATAATTTTTTTATAACCTAAGGCGTATGGTAGATGCATAGCCTCATTGTGTGTAATTACTTCACCAAGAATATAGCAATCATACAATTTAACTGCTGACAAAGGGTTGCGACCTACTCCATCTTAATCCTTTGGGCAGCGAAAGACTTGAAATACCTTAAGGCCATATAGGAAAGTTAATGTGAAGTTGAGATGGATGTTATGCATATGATCAAGACGTATTGTTAGTCTTTGTACATCCCTTAGACATTGAAACATATAAAAGCGACTTGGTGGACAAATCTTTGTTTTATTGAACGAAACAAGAGATTTGAGGGAAATACGTTATATCATTAAGTGGGTAGGGAGGATTACATCATTTTAAGAAATGAATACTAGGCGCCTACCATTAATGCTTCTTTCCCCAATTGAGAAGAATGCAAATACATTGATTGAAAGCAAATTAAAAAATGTCCTTGGACATTGTAAGTTTCATACGTAAAACTTACGAAGCGTAGTGCCATTCCAAGTTCTATGAATAGCGTCTCCGTCGAGGGATTCCAGCTTGTAGGCTCCGTTTCCATATGCTTCCTTAACAACGTAGGGTCCTTCCCATGTAGGCCCTAGTTTACCCTGGTACTCAGCTTTACTTGCGCTGTTGAGTCAGAGGACGTATTCTCCTGGCTTGAAGGTCGAAGGCCGAACTCTGTTGTTGTAGTACTTTTCAATATTTTGTTTATGGATAGCCTCCCTGATTGAGGCTATTTCCCTTTATTCTTCGAGTAGGTCTAGGTTGCTACAGAGTCTTTCTTCATTGTCTGTTGCTTCGAAGTTCATGACCCTTTCTGTTTCGACACTTACTTCCGAAGGGATGACAGCTTCTGTGCCATATGTCAAGCTAAAAGGTGTCTCCCCATGACTTGACTTTATGTGTGTTTTGTGAGCCCAGAGTACTTGAGGTAGCTCATCTACCCAACCTTGGTGACTATATCCCAGCCTTCATTCTATGCCTTGGATGTTGTCCCTGTTAGTAACCTCCAATTTCCCGTTACCTTGAGGATGGTAGACGGATGTGAAAGATTGTTTTATGTTCAGGCCTCTGCAAAACACTGGAAATACTCCTTCGGCAAACTACTTCCCATTATCTGAGACGATGATATGGGGTACTCCGAACCGGAAAATAATGTTTCCCACACAAACTTTTCCATGTGCCTTCCTGTGATGGATGCTAAAGGCTTAGCTTCCACCCATTTCGTGAAGTAATCGATGGCTACGACCAAGAACATTACTCCTTCTGGAGCAATTGGTAGAGGGCCTACGATGTCTATCCTCTATTGGCTGAAAGGCCATGCGGACGTCACGGAGGTCATATCTTGTTTTGGTAGCCTTGGCACTCTTGAGTGGACTTGACAGGCTTCACACTTCTGGATGATTTCTACTGCGTCCCTTTGCATCGAAGGCCAATAATATCCTATCCTCATGATCTTAGAAACAATGGAGCAGGGTCCTGCGTGGAGCCCACAAGATCCTTCGTGCACTTCTTGAATGATGTTGGCGGCTTGCCTAGGTCCTACACAACGAAGCCATGGAGCCAAGAAGGAACTTTGGTATAGGTAGTTCCCCATGATTCTGTACTGTGGTGCTTTGATGCGAACCTTTCGAGCTAGCTTCTGATCCTCCGGCAGTATACCACTTATTAGAGAATCTCTAATCAGAGTCATCCAATTTGAATCTTCCTCCAGTATTACGTCAGATACCTCCTTTCGGACGATGGACCTATCTGCCAACACTTCGACCAGAACCTCCTAAGTTAAATGAGCAAATGCCACTGATGCCAGTTTCCTAAGTGCATCTGATTTTTTGTTTTGGTTTCTTCGAACATGCTCTTTGTTGTAGGATGTAAACCCTTTGAGCATCTCCTTGGCATTATCCAAGTATTGCTTGATCACAGGTTGTCTCGCTTCGTAGGAGCCCTTTATCTGATTAGCCACCAGTTGTGAATCAACAAAAATAGCCAAGTCTTCTACCTCCATGTCCTTAGCCAGTCGGAGGCCCGCTAGCAAGGCTTCGTACTCTGCTTCGTTGTTAGTAGCATCGAATTCGAAACGGAGTGCATAAGTATATACCTTTCCTTTAGGATCAACAAGCATTAGACCTGCACTAGAATGGTCGGAGTAGGAGGCTCCATAGGTGTAAAGTTTCCACCCTTCGACCGTTTTAGCAGACTTTTTCTTAGCAACTTTGGTGTCCCGCTTCGGTTCGGACGGTGTTTCGGCTAAGAAGTCTACCAATATTTGCCCTTTGACCAAGTTTCTACCCTTAGCTCGATAGCCACTTAGCTATCCTTCCAGATTTCTCTGGCTTCGAAAGTATCTGCTTAATAGGCTTGTCAGTGAGTATGGTTATGGGATGAGCTTGGAAGTACATTCGGAGGTGCCTTGCAGCATGAACCAAAGCCAAGACTAACTTCTCCAACTCTGGATAATTTAGCTCAGCTCCCTGTAGAACCCTGCTAACGAAGTAGATAGGGATTTGCTTCTTTTCCCTCTCTGCCAATAATACAACACTGATGCTTTCGAAGGAGGCTGCGATGTACATAATCAACACTTCGCCTTTAATTGGGGCGATAAGTGTAGGTAGAATAGCCATGAACTTCTTGAGCTTTTGAAAGGCAACTTCTGCATCAGCACTCCACTGAAACGTCTTTTTATCCATGCATCCTTTGAGTGTCTTGAAGAACGGCAAAGTTCTATCTGCACCCTTCGACAAGAATCTGCTGAGGGCTGCTAGCTTTCCGTTCAGACTTTGCACATCCTTGACGGATTTAGGAGGCTGCAAGTCTGTGATGGCTTTAACCTTCGAAGGGTTGGCCTTAATACCTTGCTTGGTGATCATATGTCCCAAAAAGTTTCCTTCTTCCATGCCGAAGGAACACTTCTTGGGATTTAACTTCATGTTGATGGCGCGAAGCTGGTCGAAGGTTTCCTTTATGTCGGAGAGCATGTCCCCTTCTGTTCTAATCTTGATAACCATATCGTCTACGTACGCTTCGCGATTCCTATCTATCTGCTTGTGGAAGGCTTTGTCCACTAGCAGTTGGTAGGTAGCACCTGCATTTTTCAGACCGAAAGGCATCTTCTTGTAACAATACACGCCCTTTCCTGTAAAAAAGGCTATTTTTTCTTCGTCCTCTTCGGCCATCTGTATCTGATGGTAACCCTTGTAAGCGTCCAGAAAACATTTCTGTCGAAACCCTGATAAGGATTCAACTTTCCAATCAATTTCTGGTAGAGGATAGCAGTCCTTCAGATAGGCTTTGTTAATATCTGTGAAGTCTACACACATCCACCACCCTCCGTCATGTTTTTTAACCATCAACGGATTGGCTACCCAGGTTTGATACTTCACCTTCCTGAGTATGCCTGGTGTTACGAGCTCATCCACTTCCTTGCATGATGCGGCATTCCTTTCAGGTGCAAGGCTTCGACGCTTTTGCTTGATAGCTTCAATGTGCTTGAACTCATTAAGCTTGTGCTCAGTGCCAAAGGGTTTTCCATCTATGATAAGAATTCTAGAGACCCCCATCATGTCAGAGTAAGTCCATGCGAAGACATCTGCATTAGCCCTTAGTAACTTTTCCAATTCAGCCTTAAAGGAGGTAGGGAGCTGCTTTCCAATTACCACCGTCTGATCAGGGTAGAGATCGTTTACTACGATGCGCTCTTCGGCATCGGTGCAGCTGAGAACATCTTTCAGAGGTTCCTCCAGAATTTGTTTGACCCTTTTTCCTACTTCCGTAGGCTTCTTCGTGTTGTAACTGGAGAAAACCGTTCCAATACCGAATGGTGCTTGGAATTTGATTGCGGCATGTATGGTGGAGACAACGATGCCCATTTTCTGCATTGTGGTTCTCCCTATTAACAGGTTATAGGTAGATTCAGACCTTACGATCATGAAAACCAGGGTTTCTGTTCTTTTTAGCCTTCGTTCTCTAATCGTAACCTCTAGAGGGACTTCTCCCAAGGGCCATGAGTATTCCCCTAAGAATCTCACCAAGGGTACCTTCGAATCTACTCTCTTCGACCTTATCGAAGGCTTGAGCTTTAGAAAACAATGTTCGTAGATCACTTCGCAAGAGCTACCACAGTCTAAGTAAGCTCTGTTTACTTACGGGGTCATTCAACAGAACCTTGCATGTGATCGAAGGGAAAGTAACGTCTCCTACTCCGCATAATGTTTCCTCCGATGCTTTCCTTTTTAAACCATAATCATCCCTGTACACCATGAGGATGGGTGCTTTGACAGGTGTGGTGTCTTTCCCCAACTGTGTGTCGGAGACCTTTTCTTTACCTTTCTTTATGCCCTTCACCAAATGTCCCAATTGGCCGGATTTCACGGCCTCTTCTATCTGTTTCTTGAGCTCCTACAATTGTTGGAGTCGTGTCCGTAATCGTTATGGAAATAGCAGTATTTGGAGGTATCCCTGCTTCTTCCCCTACTAGCCAAACGAGGAGGAGGATCAAAGGCCTTCGCAACCCTTTCTGTAGCAAGTATCTCCCTTGGAGATTTGGACAGATTAGCCAAGATCCCGTGGTTGATGTTTTTGTGGTAGGGCGTAAACCTGTCTCTGCCTTTGTGTTTGTTCTTTGACCCTTTCCACGAAGGATGCTTCGGGATTTTGCTGTGACTTTTTTTATTTTCGATCGGAGCCCCATTGGTAGATACTTCTTTGGCTTCGATCCAAGTGTAAGTCTTCTCCACTAAGCCCTTGTAGGTTGCAGGAAGGTCAGTGGATAGAAATTCCACCAGCCTCCTGTTTCGTAGGCCATGCATGAAACCTGAGATGCTTTGGTCTTCGTGCAGACACAATATTTGCAAGGTGTCATCAGTTTATCTAGTAACGAAAGCCAGTGCTCTCGTTTTCCTTCTGCTTGATGTTGTGCATTGTTGGGTGCGTTCTTGTGAACTTTTTCTGCTGACTAATGTGTGATCTAAACATGGCCTTGAGATCATCCAAATTTACAATGCTACCTGTTTTTTGCCCGTTCTACCATATACGAGCAGAGTCTCGCAGGGTATATGTGAACATGTGGCAAGCAACGGGCATAACCCACTTCTGCATTCTGATAGCCCCTTCGAACAGATGTAAGAAATTAGCCGGGTCCCCCTTCCCATCATAAGTACCAATATGTGCGGGCATTTTCAACCCATCGGGCAAAGGGTAGTCTTCTATCCACCTTACGAAGGGTGTTGCGGAACCCATGGGCTCCGAATAAAGGCAGTTGCAAAGTGGCATGTAAGTGGGGACAACATTGTATGGGTTATGGCTCGGACGTATTCCGACAGGATTTTGGTTAACATATTGAGGGTAAGTAGTAGGTATATAAGGTGGGTGACTTCTAACAAGATACGAAGGGTATACCATATGTTGCCCGTAGGGCATGCTTCCGTATGGTTGAGTAAAGATAGGGTTGCTAGCATGCCCATTAGGTGGGGGGTAAACCCCTTGGGGGTAATATTGAGCCTGAAAAGGAGGGTACGTACCATCGGGAGGAAGATTTCCTCCCTCATTCATTTGAGATGGATTGCCTTCTACACCGGATGCATGAGAAGGCTTCAACGGAACCCCGACCTCAGTTCTCCCCAGATGGGCCGCCAATAGTGGTGGCAAGTTAACCTCCGTAGTCTCCCTTCGGTGAATCCTTCCATTGGAGCCTTCCATTGTTCCTTCCCTTCTCGTCGGAGCCCTCTCCGAAACATCTTTAAAACCAACCGACCTTCCACTCGGCCTTAGACTGCTCGGAGACCCTATCCTCAGCACTGAGCGTGTAGCCCCAGGAGCCAAGGGACTAGCCTCCATTTCCAACTCTTCATCATACTCATCGCTGGAGTATTCCAACTCCCTCCGCATCTCCACGTTCCGAGCTTTCCTCCTTCGAGCCCTTAGTAAGGATTCTAGTGCTTCGATGTTAGCTTCGACAAACGCTGGACTGATTACCGGTTCAGCGTCGAAGTTGAAGCATGGTTGATAACGCTACACGCGTCGTTCGGGGTCAAGGAAACTTCCTTTTCTTCGAGCAAGTTTTATAACACCCTAGGCAGTGAACCTAATCGTTGTAGTGTAGTAATTAGGGTAAGCCACGGGTATTGATATCGTTCTCTAGGGGAATAGGAATGCTAGTAGGGAGTTACTACGCTAAGGTTAAGGTTGAGGAAGATTATTTTTTATCTTTTTTATATTTTATGAAAATGGAAAAGTACGAATCTCGGGTATTGGATTTGGGGGGTTGGTATTTCTACCGATTACTCTACTATTATCTAATTATCTAAACTAAGGTTGTGGGAGTCTATGTCTAATTAATGTGTGCTCGTATGATAGTTTAAAGATGTGTTTACTTAGTTTGTATTACTCCTTAATTATCTCCTATTGATGGTTGAGTGTCACGTCTTATTCCTAGTTGCGTTGTGTTTCTAAAGTTGTAGGGTATGCGTTTCTCCCTAACTCTTTGAACTTACCAAAGGGTCTTGTCTACAAATCCACGTAGAGATTATAGACTCCTACTCTAAGGCACTCTTCGGATGTTTTAGCCTACAATCACTCAGGTAATCATACTCTAAGGTTCACAAAGATGAATCAAGCATTAAGTACACAACGAATGACCTATCGCATTACTAGATCATTAATCAACTAAGATAAGAAACAACCAATCAATATTCAATAATTAAGTTTCATACTTCCTAAGCAAACACACAAATAAATTAGCCGGACATGGAGAACATGCAAGCATACACACAAATAATCAAAGACATATTTGAATTAATGAAGCAAAGACTTATCTTGGTGTAAGATAGGGTTAAAAACCCTAAAATACTATACAAGACACCTTAGGTTCGGTTTTAGGTTTTTACTCCAAAGACTCTCCACATAAAGACTGAAAAATTCGGATTCTATATATAAGATTACAATTGCGACGGCGTCACCTTATGTTTAGTGACGCCGTCGTGTCGCCGCCATTAGGGTTTCGTCTTGGCCACGTTAACCTTGCGACGGCGTCACCTTATGTCCGTGACGCCGTCCTCTTCAGCTTCTGACGTCGTCTGGATCGCATCTAGGCCGTCTGAGTAGCGACGGCCTACTCTTTCACACTAGAAGCCGTCTCTTGAAAACACGAGTTTTGAGTTCTGACCCGTCACAACAATTTTCCGACGGCGTCGTACATAGAACCTGACGCCGTCGCCTTCTACATTCAGCGACTGTGAGTGTCTGATTTCGACTTTGGCCATTTTCTTCATATATTCGCGCCTTTCTGTCCAAATAAGTGTCATTCCAGCATTTTGCCTTCACGAGACCTAAAAAGTGAAAAGGAACGATATTAAGCAATAACGGATACAAAAGTGATCAAATAAGGACTTAAACGACCCCTCAAAATGGTACCTTTTAAAACCTTATCAAATATCCCTACACTTGTTATTTGCTTGTCCTCAAGCAAATGTGCTTTTAGCCAATTAATTTATAAGTTAGGGGTCATTCAGCATTAATTCAAAACGGTCCACAACACATATAAGCCCCGCAAAAGTCATAACAAGCACGGAAGTCACATACTAGCACCTCACATGGGGTGTTTGGATACTTACATCTCTCTCAGGTGTATAAATGAAATATAACAATATAGGAAATGGAAGATAAACACTCATTAACCGGTCCTAGTACATAGATTACCATAGGCTTGAGAATAGATCAAACCTCCATCGCTTTGGCGTAAGCACCTAGGAAAGACTATCAAAGAGGTCTTTTAAAGGGTTGTAACGTTAGGCTTACGGTAGGGAAATAAGGATAGGCTATTTAGTGGTGGTAAGTCAAAAATCTCTATGTTAAATGCATATGAAGAATGGCGTTGCTAAGCCAAGACTCGACACTCTAAACTCTAGATAACTGAAATAAACGAACATAAATTTAAAGGATAGATGTAGGATGGTAGCCCGTATGTTCTTTTTTTTTTTTTTTTTTTTTTTTTTTTTTTTTTTTTTAATCATACACTTTTACTCTACCATCCTCTACGATAACATCAAAATACTATGGATTTACAGGCATATCCCTACACTTGAGTTTTTATTATTCTAAAACTAATTTGACCCGAATCGAAAAGATCAAAACACTTGGGGTACATTATTATGCAAACAAAGGGAATTTGAATTTAACGTTCCTTTCCCGTCATTTCATAAACTTTAACTTTTCCCATGAATCCCAATCATCCCAAAACTGTATACAAAGGATATGACTCGACTTAGCAACTTATGCAAGCAACTAGATAATTGAACTAAGGGTTTGGGGTGATAACAAATAATTGCACTAAAAGTGAGTGCATAAGGGTTAGGCTAAGGTGATTTGGGTGTATATTTGGGGGTGGGGTGTAAACAATGCTCTTCATTGATATTCTGGAAAAACCGAAACATCACGAGAACCGCGAAAAGGATAGGCTCTGAGGGGTTAACTAGGGGTATCGTGTACTAAAGATGAGTACAACGCAAAGGGTGTGGGGGAATTACTCAACCGATGTGGAAGAAGTAATTATATTACAGGTATCAAACAAGGGTTTATCCTAATGCCTCTTATCATTTAGTTATTCCTAACTACACAAGTGTAGTCTCACTTGCGATCTCGGAATGCATCACAAAACAAGTTCTAGAATCTATTATACTACCGGTTCACACTCTAAGCATTAAAGATGAATGCTTTAATTCCTACTAATCTAAGGGCGATCCTCACATTTTGGGTGGAATTTGGGTGGTAAAGGGTTTTTTGTGCTAGTCATGCAACTTCCTATCCATGAGACGCTTTTGTTAAGACTAATGGCCCACTCTTATATGTCATGAAAAATTTTAAATTTGGTGCCAAAATTACCCTAACCGACATTTCTCATGGTTTATTACACAATCACAATTGGACAAAGCAAATAGTCAAGGATAAGCATAGTTTCAAAGTTCCCGTTTTATTTTCCCTCCCTACACTTAAACTGAACATTGTCCCCAATGTTCCCCGAAAGTATCAAAGTTATGATAAAAGAAGGTAATTAAAAACGAAAGAAACTAATACTCCCCTGATTAGCTCGGTAGGATCCGTGTAAAGTGGTGGTTAAATTCTTTTCAAGAAGAATAATTGCGTGAAAAGCTCCTTCTAATCTTATGTAACTTCTTCTTGACAAACTAAACCTGCACACTTGAAGAAAACAAACGAAACCTTCGCGTAAAATCGGCGGTAATAATATATATAAGACTCGATTTAAACTAGGATATAATGCTTGTGGAATGAATGTTTACAGAATTTTTAAGAAAATTAAGACCTGGAAAATTCCAAAAATTTATAAGTAGCTCAGAAAACGAGAAAAAGTAATCTGATGTTTTTACTCCTTCTTGACGCCGTCAGGTTGCAATCCTGACGCCGTCAGGTTATCCTGACAAAAACTGGTCTGCGATTTTCTGGAAAATTTACATCTTTAGAATCTGGAAAAATTTCTGCAAAACATTCATTATGACTCGATACAAGCATTTGACTCGAACAAACAAACATATATATCTTTTAATTAATTGTTATTCTCATGTTTACGTTTCTTTTGAAAACGTGTGTAATCCTCCCTACACTTATCCCTTATGTAAAATACCTTTATATGCAATTAAGACGAAGTTAAAAACAAAATAAAGCATTTTTACAAATTTAAACATGAGGATAAACAATTAATAAAAGATATATGACACTAACAAGCAAACAATTAAGCATGGGTTGCCTCCCACGAAGCGCTTTTCTTTATTAAAGAGTCTTGTAGCTAGACTCGTAGTCGTGCTCCTACGTTTTCTTACTATCGCCCTCTTGACTCTTTGTTTTCCCTTCATCGAAAGGGTGTAGACGCTTTATGCTCACCGTGGATTCCTTGCCAATGCTGTCAATTATGGCTACGGTTTTATCTTTTAAATTGGTCTCCTTAACTGTGAAAGGCCCAAACCATCTTGGTTTGCTTCTTCCTCGTAATGCCCTTATCCGAGACCTATACAAGAGTACTTTTTCTCCCTTTATAAATTCCTTAGGATCCTTTTGTACCTTAGGTAATGAGGTAGGATTGCTTCTTAACTTTTTATCCGGTTTCCATAATGTCGCATACAATCCTTGAACCATAAAGTCTCTAAGCCCTTTTTCCCAGTCATTCTTCTTCTTCTTAACATTGTTATCCGGGGCTTTTCGATTTCCACCAGTAATCATTTCCATGATCTTAAGAGGATATCGTGGGACGATGGGTATTCTAGCGTACCCCTTTCCGCTTTTGAGTATCATGATGCCTTCTCCGCATTTAATGGTTGCCTTGGCGGTGGCCAGGAATGGCGTCCCAAGAATGAGAGGTACGTTTTCATCTTCCTCAACATCAATGATCACGAAATCCACTGGATAAACGATGTTAGCTACCTCAATTAGAACATCAACATCGATTCCTACGGGATGGACATAAGTATGATTAGCTAGGGAAAGTCTAAGGTCGGTTTTTGCTGGTTTCTCATTAGTTAGCTTATTATAGATTGACAATGGCATTATGTTCACATCGGTCCCTTGATCGGCCAAGGCATTTATATTTTCCATGTCACCGATGCTAACTGGTATTACGAAGTTCCCTGTGGTGTTTCGTTTTCTTGTTAACGGTTTTTTTATGACCAACTCATACAGAGTTTCCATAGGTAAAGCATCGTATTCTTCTTCCGTCATCTTTCCTTCAAGAGCATCCCTAAGAACTTCATTGTACCTAAAGTTGTTTACTTGGTTTGCAATGGTTTTCTTGTTAATTTCATGCTTAAGGTAGTACTCAATGGTCTCAGGTTCATCATTAGGCATGGACTCATCCTTCGTACTTTCCTCAGTATTCCACATCTCAACCCTTGCATTCTCAGGCATGATGGAAACGGCGTTTACGAATGAAGTGGGAGGGCAATCATTGCTTCTTACGAGCACTTTTTCGGGAGCCTTTGTTTTGGTAAATTCAATTACCAAATCCATCATTTCTTTCATTTTTGCTTGCATTTCCTCTCTCTGCCTATAAACCTCCTCTTCGAATTTGGCTAATCTCTCAGTATGAGCTGCCATATACTCCCTCATTTGATCTTTGAAGCTTGGTGAAAGTGGTATTGGGGAAGTAGAACGGAAGCGCCTTGCGGAATTTGGGTTTTGCTCGCGACTTGGAGATTCCGAAAGAGGTGTGGAGTGGTTGGTGGAGTGGGCAGATTTGACGATCTCTCGAGGAATTTGTACAGGTGCTCTTTTCTGCCTTTCCATAAGATAATCAATTCCTCTCTCGATGGCACTCAATTGCTCTTCGAGTGTATCGGGAGATTCAGGAGGAGTGGATATGGCATTAACTACGTTAATCGGAGTTTCGGGAGATTCACTCCAATCTTCGTAGTTTTGATCGGCGAGCTCCTCTATGATATCCCAAGATTGCTCTGCATTAAAGTCGCTGAGTCTTCCACCGGCAGCTCGATCAATGGATCGTCGAGTGATGAAATCTGTATGATCATAGAAGATTTGGATTTGAAGCCAAAGATCAATGCCATGGTGTGGAAGTCTACGGAGTAATTCCTTAAATCGAGTCCACGCTTTGTAAAGAGACAAACCTTGGAGCTGCTGGAATGTCAAGATGTCTCGCCTAAGCTTAGTAGTTCTCCCCGGTGGGAAAAATTGAGCAAGGAAGCGAGAAGTAAGATCATCCCAACTTGAGATGGAGCCGGCGGGAAGTCGCTCAAGCCAATTACTAGCTTGGTCCCGTAGAGAGAATTGGAAGAGACGCAGGCGCGTGGTCTCCCGAGTAGTAGCATCAAGGTCGATGGAATCGACGATTTTGAGGAAATCCCTCAGATGCTGATTTGGATCTTCGGAACGAAGTCCATGGAATGCACAT
The DNA here is from genome assembly GCA_019973895.1 of Chrysanthemum seticuspe. NCBI lineage: Eukaryota > Viridiplantae > Streptophyta > Magnoliopsida > Asterales > Asteraceae > Chrysanthemum > Chrysanthemum seticuspe. The sequence goes on from BPTQ01000006.1 coordinate 290,897,346, forward strand.
CCGTGTTGCACCAACCGGATGGTGTCGGATCGCAGGGCCGTAGTTTGGGCTTGGTCGGGAAGCTCAATGGTGTTCCTATAGCCTAAGTGGCTTGGTCTTGAGTATTCACCAAGAGTACGGGCTCTTGGCAGGTCATTTGGTGGTATGTTGATGAATGGTAGTGGGTTATCACCTTCCATAATGAAAAGTGATGGAATTACTAACAAAGGTTACGAAGAAGGGGGATAGACTAAGAGAAATCTAAAAATGAGAAAAAAGTTTACTTGATAGGAATCAAGCAAAGAAACCTAAACGAGGTGGACTACTAACTAGCTATTCTATTCCCCGGTAACGGCGCCAAAAACTTGATAACGCTACACGCGTCGTTCGGGGTCAAGGAAACTTCCTTTTCTTCGAGCAAGTTTTTTACTCCCTCCGTCTCAATTTTATTGTCCATATTTCCATTTTTGGATGTCTCAAAAAAATTGTCCACTTTCCTTTTTTAGTAAAAACTAGGGAATATAAAATAGGAATATTCTATTTGTGTGGTTGAAAATTAAAGTTGCCCCACTTTTATTAAACTTTGTGTTTTCTCTCTCATGACAATTAAATTGAGACGGAGGGAGTAACACCCTAGGCAGTGAACCTAATCGTTGTAGTGTAGTAATTAGGGTAAGCCACGGGTATTGATATCGTTCTCTAGGGGAATAGGAATGCTAGTAGGGAGTTACTACGCTAAGGTTAAGGTTGAGGAAGATTATTTTTTATCTTTTTTATATTTTATGAAAATGGAAAAGTACGAATCTCGGGTATTGGATTTGGGGGGTTGGTATTTCTACCGATTACTCTACTATTATCTAATTATCTAAACTAAGGTTGTGGGAGTCTATGTCTAATTAATGTGTGCTCGTATGATAGTTTAAAGATGTGTTTACTTAGTTTGTATTACTCCTTAATTATCTCCTATTGATGGTTGAGTGTCACGTCTTATTCCTAGTTGCGTTGTGTTTCTAAAGTTGTAGGGTATGCGTTTCTCCCTAACTCTTTGAACTTACCAAAGGGTCTTGTCTACAAATCCACGTAGAGATTATAGACTCCTACTCTAAGGCACTCTTCGGATGTTTTAGCCTACAATCACTCAGGTAATCATACTCTAAGGTTCACAAAGATGAATCAAGCATTAAGTACACAACGAATGACCTATCGCATTACTAGATCATTAATCAACTAAGATAAGAAACAACCAATCAATATTCAATAATTAAGTTTCATACTTCCTAAGCAAACACACAAATAAATTAGCCGGACATGGAGAACATGCAAGCTTACACACAAATAATCAAAGACATAATTGAATTAATGAAGCAAAGACTTATCTTGGTGTAAGATAGGGTTAAAAACCCTAAAATACTGTACAATACACCTTAGGTTCGGTTTTAGGTTTTTACTCCAAAGACTCTCCACATAAAGACTAAAAAATTCGGATTCTATATATAAGATTACAATTGCGACGGCGTCACCTTATGTTTAGTGACGCCGTCGTGTCGCCGCCATTAGGGTTTCGTCTTGGCCACGTTAACCTTGCAACGGCGTCACCTTATGTCCGTGACGCCGTCCTCTTCAGCTTCTGACGTCTTCTGGATCGCATCTAGGCCGTCTGAGTAGCGACGGCCTACTCTTTCACACTAGACGCCGTCTCTTGAAAACACGAGTTTTGAGTTCTGACCCGTCACAACAATTTTCTGACGGCGTCGTACATAGAACCTGACGCCGTCGCCTTCTACATTCAGCGACTGTGAGTGTCTGATTTCGACTTTGGCCATTTTCTTCATATATTCGCGCCTTTCTGTCCAAATAAGTGTCATTCCAGCATTTTGCCTTCACGAGACCTAAAAAGTGAAAAGGAACGATATTAAGCAATAACGGATACAAAAGTGATCAAATAAGGACTTAAACGACCCCTCAAAATGGTACCTTTTAAAACCTTATCAATGGTTGTTGGGAGTTATTTTAGGGTGAGATCGTGTGGTAAAGGTGGACGTGGTTATGTTGGGAAGGTTGTTAGGATCGTTGACTGGGATTGGTGTCAAGATCGAGAAACCCGGAGGGGGTGTATCCTCTCTTCCTTGATTCATGCCGTAAAACTAGTGAGTGTGATTGACCGGTTATAAGTTTGGAATAACGAGACCAATTGTAGCGGGTCCCACGGATGGCGCCATTGATTGTACAATAATTCGTACGACCAGGCCTTCGATGGTGATCGAAGGGTATGAGGGGTGATATGCTTGCGCCAAACTTGTAGCCAATCTGCAATAAAAAATAATAGACACTTCGTTAAGTGATTGCACAGGGGTTTGACCCTGCAAACCACCTCCGGCGTGAGAATAAGTATGTGATATGTGTTGTAAATAATATGGAGTATGTGAAATACTGTGTTGAGTGAACATACCATTGAAATGACTCGTCCAACCTATTTATAGGTGAAGAAATAAGCTTGGAGAGTGTTAGCACACGTTTCGGAGATCATGGGGGCGTCCCATGATTTGTGGTAACCGCTAGGGCTTCATCCCCACTCTCTCTATCTTGGCGGGGAAGCTAAGGAGATAGTGGAAACGTGGGGGAAGACCAAGTCGAGGTTCTCCTTTGTCTTGGTGCCTTCAAGAGAAGACTCCGAAGGGCATGGGCCTTCGGCTGGCGAATTTCCAACTGGTAACCATGTCAATGATGAATGATTTTACGCCACCAATGAGTTATGAAGAAAGACTTGGGTCTTCGTAATGCAAATTCAACTGAGGTCGAAGGGGTGTCCTTTGACCTGATCGGAGGGTACGTCATCAGTTGCCATAAAACGATTTCCATGAAAATCTCTCAATGTGTTTACGAATGAAAACATGTTTGTAACACTTTGAGAGTTTTTCATTTTCAGAAATACTTCCCCTCCACATGTGCTTATGAGTTTTGACTAAAATCTGCACAGTGAGGGTGGAGCATGCACTTTCGTATTGATCGACTCAATATAGACAATTCCCCGTGAGACACGGTGACATTGTATAGTTAAAGAGATACATTGTCACCTTTTAGGTGACAACTAGCTCTAATAACTACCTTGAAGGTGTGAACAAACCTTGAAAAGGTTGTCAAACCCATCAAATTTCATCTCTATTAAATGTTTCTCAAATTGGGACAATCTACTTAGATAAGTCTTGGAAGACAAATCTTTTTGATTTATGACATTTTAGAGCTCGTCAATTCAAGAGTTAAGTCTTAGCACACTGAGATTCTATTCACAATACAACATATTTATATCATATAATTTTTTTTCTACCCCTAAAAAATGGCATATTAATGATATTTTTGATTAAATTTTGATATCAAATATGACCATTTCGAGTTTAGCTGGAAGATTTCCACAAAAAATTTTGATAATAACATTTAGTTTGCAAATACTCCCCCTCAACAAGTGATATTAACTTTTGAGGTTTAGGAAAACACGAGAGGGAATACTTGTTCTTTTGAGAAAAAAATTGAAAATATTAAAAGATTTGATTAATTTTACTCAAAAGTAAGAAGCTTTTGCTCCTTTTATAAGGATTGTGGCACTGAAGCGTACCACAGGGTCCTCTCTATACTAGATCGGGTTATACACTGCTATTTATGCACAAACTATAATGAATATATAAATCAAATATCAAAAATACAATCATGAGTGTTTTAAAGAGTACCCAAATGATTACACACGACCAATAACTTTATTTGGGCATTGGTATGTCATGATAGAGAAGCTATCTCTTCCACCCACGAAGCTTTCTAAACGTCTCATCTAATCCCTATGTATCAACCGTTCTTCCAGCCTGGTGATAAACCTGCGAGCTTCCTTGCGATCATTGGTGTTCCATGTCTTCTTCAGACCAATACCAGCTTCAATATCCTTTAACCGATATGCCAACCCATCACGAACCATCTTTAACGTTGCATCACAGAACTTAGGAATCTCGTCAATTGCCATGAAGCATGTGTGATGATGCTCACTTCGGTAGACGATTCCAAACTTTGGTTGATGTGGAATGATGTACTTAGGTTGTTGGTGCAACTAGTTAAAGTGTAGTGTCTGTTTTGTGAGATTAATCAGCTTCTGGTATGATTCAACCCCGAGTTGCAAGTCTTCAAAACATTCTTGAATAACTTTGCTGCGGATGAAGATTAGAAGTGCAATGATGAACTGGAGTTGAATTTCTGTCGAGAACTGTCGCATCCTTCCTTGTACCTTTATGAGATACATGTCTTCAATGTCGTTGAGCGACAATTTCGAGAAGTCAGCTTCAGTGAAATCATACTCTTGTTCATCTTGTCTTTTGACCTTATCTTGGACAAGAATGAGTAGCGCCACTTTGTTTCAAGTGTTACCCCCATCACAACAACTATTCTCTTTTCATTCTTCACCTTCTTGTTTGGTTTTCTTACCTGACAGCTCCTGTAGTATAGTCTCCTCCTCTCTGGCCAATGATGAATACCATATTTCGCATCAATGTCATACTCCACTATCTTGTCGACATACAAGTTTGTGGCGTCTTCTTCAATGGCGATGTTGACAGAGAATACTGCAGCGGGGATGTTGATTGTGAGCGATGTAGCATATTTCTTGCTTACACCGCTACCATGTTGAAGGAACTCGAGATCATTGTTGAAGAAGAAACGGTAAGGGATCCTTTGTTTTTCGGGTTTTCCAATTGTTGGTAGAGGCTTGGTCCAATCCGTGTAGTATGGTACATTATCCTTTCTTTTTATGTCGATGTTTGATTCGGGGTTGAGCCAATCGATGTTGATGGATCTGGGACACTCTCCTTGTGTCAATGATATTTTGTATAATATTATCAAGCAAGCGGAATTTACTTAAGTAATACTTAGAAGACGAATTATATGATGTAATGAGAATGAACACAAGTTAACACAAAACTCAAGCTCCAATATTATTAATGAAATAATACGTGTGATCTAAGTATCACTAGGGTTACACCTTGAAGCTTTCGTAGGTAAAACTAATGTGTAAACATACATACCTAAGACAATGACCTAGGATCTCCTTTTATACAACAAGGATTCCTTTACAAGATAAGTATAAATCTAACATTATAGAATATACACACAATCTATTCTATACTTATCTAGACGCGTTTAACAAAACTTAAACTAATAGCAGTGGTAATAATGAACTGGCAGTGGGAATACGTTTCCACTGCTAGTGTTAATCCAAGCAGTGTAAACCACAACTATCCATGATAACAAATTATTCCCAACAATCCTCCCCTAAACTTATTATTTCTCTGCAAATCAATAAGTTTCTTCAATATGCATTATCTCCAAGGATTTAGGGAATTCAAACAAACACTGCACTTCTTCTCTCTTAACTTTTGTATAGCTCTTGAACACTGATCTTGAATCCTTTGTAACAATGCTTTGACCTTCTCATTGTCTTCATTGACTCTTATGTGTAAGCTTAACATTACTGTAAGAGCTCCAGCTCTAAGTGGATATTCTTTCTCAGCGAGCATGAAAAAGTCTTCTCCATTAGCTGTAGAAACATGATGAATTTCACATGAATCATAATAAAACCATTTAGTACCAAAACATGTGAATAAGGTTTTCCAGTAGTCATCATCAGCATTTGGTTCATAAAGCCTTCTAAGATTCACCCATAACTGCATCTCCTTAGTACCTTTGAGATTTTGACCATTAAACCTTTCTTGAACTAACCTCCATAGAGTATCAAGGTCATCTCTGTCAAAAACTTTAATAAGATCTTCAAATGTAATGAATGATGAAGTTTCACCACCTAGCCTTGTGATCTTCCATGTTGGAGCAAAATTGCTAGCAGTGTAAACTTCCCAATCAATAATAGGATGTCGAATTTGCAGTGGTTCTGGATTAAAATCTCTGTGTTCAATCACAATCATTCCAGTCATCTGTTCTTCAGTGAACTTCTCAGTAGGAATCTTCTTCTCAGTAGACTTTGTAGGATCTTCATCAACCTTAGTCTTCTTAACAGTTTGAGAATCACTAACTTTGGCCTTTCTCTTCAATCTAGGAATTCTTCTTTCTTCTTCTTCAAAACCCATTGGAATAAAAGATTTATCTTGTTTTACAGTTCTGTAGTAAGCCCTTTCAACTTGATCATCATACATTCCTTTAAATTGATGCTTTTTCCAGTTACCAACATGACAACAATAAGTCTTCATATATGCAAGTATTTGTGCCTTGGTTGGTTGTCTTGGTTTCTTCTGACCCTTTTTGACTGAAATAATCACATCTTCAAGTGCTTGATTGTTCTTCATCATAATAAAATCCTTCAACTGAGCTGTTCTTTGTTCCTCAGTTAAGGATGCATCAGCAACAAGGTCAATTGCCTTTTTCTTGATTTCAGCATTATTAGCAATCAAGAATTGAATATCTTCTTCAGTAGGAACATAACCAAACTCTGGAGCTTTCTCCTTCATAACGGTAGGTTGGACAGTGGAAATTGAATCAGTATCTTCCATTCTATCCAATCTTTTAGCTTCTAAAAATCTTGCAACTTCCATTTCTTTCAATCTTTTCTTTTCAGCAACTTTCTCAGCAATTTGATCTTCTGATATCTTCTTAGCAAGTTCTCTATCATGATCAATCTGAACTTGTCTTTTCTTTGAAATCTTACTTTTAGGTTGCTGTACATCTTCCATAATTGCTTTACCCTTGACTGTCTTCAAAGTATCAAATTCTTCACTTGCAGTGGTAAAATCAGTTGCAGTTTGGAAAATGTCTTGATCTTCAAGTTGCTCTCTATGAATATCAGCTTCCTTTGTTCCTTTACTTGTATCTCCTTAATCTTCAAAATCAATTTTCCTCCCCTCAGTGTCAGCACTTGTTTTCCTCCCCTGTTTGGATGAATTACCCAAATCATTATCAGCTGAGTCACCATCAGTAGGTGAGGATGAAGATGAAATCACCATCTTTGTAGTCTTCGTGTGCTTTTTCAACCTCTGCATCTCCTCCTTTAAGACCTGAATCTCTGTTTGTAACAGTTGAACATCCTTGGCATGCTGCTTCTTGATTTGAGCCAAAGACTTCTGCAGAGATCCAACCTGCTTTGCTAACTTGGTACACAAAACCTTCAATTCCAATTAGTTCCCACTGTCCTCATCACTTCCAACTGTGTTACCTGTTGGGAGAGGTGAATCATGGGACACAGCTTCAGATTCCTCCCTAGTTGGACTAGGTTGAAGTCTAGAACCACCACTGCTTGTTCCTAGACCATAAGGTTCAGAAACTTGCCGTGTTGTCATGAGAGGAGTTGAATTTTTAGGCCTTCTCTCATAGGTTCTTGAAACTGGTGGGGTATAATCAATGTTTGGAACATTAATTATGGGTGTGTTTTGTTCAGTTGAAATTTTAGCAAGCATTTGGGGTAGGAGAGGTGTAACAATCATATTGTTATCTTTGTTCAAATTTTGTAAAACTTTAGGCTTTAGGCAACTGATTGGATAAACATTGATATGGGGTTGCAGTTGAAACATATTTAGCACTGCTTGCACAAACCTTGGATACATTAAAAATTTTGTTTTACTCTGTACATTGCCTTTCATACTTGTAAAAATATAATTTGACCAATTGAAAATCCTATCAGTAACAAGACAAACCAAAGGGTAAGCCATGGTTGAACTAAATTGCTCATAAGATGTCTTCTTTGGACTGAGACAATGCAACAGAGTATGAATCAAAAATCTCCATTGGGGACAAAAACCACTCTTTTTGAAAGTAGCCTTTTTGTCAGTGGTATCATACCCCATGGATGATAACGTATCATGAATTTCAAGCATAGGTAACGAGATGAGACCATTGAGATCACCCAAGTGAAGTACTCTCCTCAAGGATGCCTCAGTAACATCTATAGTTACCCCATCCACAGTGGCTCTTAGAGCATCCACTGTTTCATGTGTATCTCCAATCTCAAGTGTTATGGACTTAGCAGTAGCCCAAAACTGTTTGATTTGAGAGATATAGATTGTGGGTTTTAAAAGTAAAGCATACCTTATATGTGTGGTATTGAGAAAGTCCACAATCTCATGAACAACAGGGCCACTCTTCTCGTTAGACTTTTGTAGGTAGGCCACTAGGTTGTGCTCATCTGCAAAGTTCAAAGATGCCATAGAAACTTTTGATGAAAAACGATATTATGTCAGTAAGAATTGAAGAAATAACTAGCCAATTGAGATAAAAAGATATATAGGGTTAGGGTTTAGAATTGTTGCGCAAGAAAAATTATCTTTTAGAAAGTATTATAAGATAGAAAGAAGATAATTTCCTTAAATATTTTAACCCTATATATAACAAACAGTGGTAACTTTCAACGGCTAGTAAAAATTTGTTACTGACACAATCAGTTATAACGGCTAGAACTACAGTGGTAAAATAACACTGTCAGTGGAAACTGTGAACTAGCAGTGGTAATTTTTCACAAAATTTTCAAAGAGCAGTGGTCAAGATAATCATTTAAAAACTAAACTGCTCTGATCATAGTTTTTAGCAAACTACCAGCTATCAACGGATTTGATATATCTTTACCATGAGCCGTTTGCTATGGACTAGCCAACTCTGAATCATAAAGAATATGGTGAGTTGATAACCATATAGTTTTTGGTAAACTATCAACCATAAACGGATTTGTCAAGTCTTTACCAGTAGCCGTTTGCTCTGGACTAGTTGATTCTTATGTGTATTAGACATGGTGAATCAATAACCATTTATTGTGTATCTCAGATATACACCTTTTAACTCCAACTCCTCATCAAAACTGATATACGTATTTGAAAAAGATGAGAATAACCAACTTGATACTAACCACAGTTACCTTTAACCAAACTATTACCCAAGAATATCTTCCAAAGTCAGCTCAATAATATCTATATTTACTCCTTTACCTACCAAATAAAGAAAAAGGTAAATATCTTCATTAAATAACCCTTCAACCGACTTTAGCTATATAAGGAGGCTTGGCTTAAGATAAACTTCATCAATTTTTCATTCAAACACAATATCCCCAAAATCATAAGCATGAGCAATCCTTCCAATACTATCAACATCTCTTCTGACTCAGAAGAAGAGTATGTAATCGAATCAGAATCATCTTCAAAAGCATCAGGATGGTTTGGATACTTCCCACCAGGGGTTGGCTCTTCATCCAAAAGATATACCAAAGAAACTGCTAAGCGAAAGCCTGCAGCTAAGCCTGCAAAATCTCTTGAGTTTTACTCCGATGCATCAGATGATGATGATCCAAATGATGAAACCAATTCCATGGCAAAGGAGTTGCCAAAAGCTCTTTCAATAGCACTGGAAACAACTATCTCGAATATGAATCAGATATCCATCCCAACAAGACCTGCAATGCTACCAAAGCCTCCTCCACAGGTTCTTGGGCTTCCATGTCCAAGAATGCAGTCCACTTTTCAGAACAAAAGGAAGAGGGCACCAAGAAACAAGCATGACTACGTGGGCAAAGGCAAGAAGCCAATGGAGTAGCTGAAGTTAGATTTAGAATATGCTAGGTTGCAGTCTTTTGTGTTTGAATGATAATGAAAACTTTTACTGTGTAATGAATCACATAATAGTAATGAAGTTTCTTTGTTTTTCCTTTTTCCACTGAAAGCATGTTACCACTGGTTGCAATAGAGTTCCCACTGTAACTTAATGTCAGCAAAATCATCAGTGGATAACTTAGATAGGATCTAAACAACCTAGAGCAACGATTCACCAAAGAATAACAATTTAATTGTAAACAAAGAATTCTTCAAACTGCAAATCACTAATCACAAACCAAATACTTGAATCACTAGTGCATTCGCAATGGCTAATATATTGAAAGAATTAAGCATAGCAGTGGCTATACTTAATAAAGTCAACACATGAGCATTGATACACTTTCCGAGAGCACAGTACTCCAATTTACTTCTCAACTAATTGCACCTTCCCCTTATTAACTTCTTGAATCCAACTTAACATATAATAAACAAACCATTTAACACAAAGCAATCAAATCACATACTCCAAAACGTTTACCTTCAAAGATCATTACTTCAGCAACACCATGAGTCAATCAAGTCCAATCAATCTTTCTTCTAGCAGTTCATCTGATAGTTTCTGGGATGATTTTGTTTTGAAAAACCCTGGGAGAGTTGAAAAGGTGGAGTATGAAAAGGTTGTATCCAGGAAGAGGAAGCATGCACTTGCTCTTTCAAATCATTTTTCTGCTGGACCTTCATCATTACAAGCAGAGCCTCAGGATGCAATAATCAAAGAGGATAGCTTAGAAATCAGCTCCTATATATCTCCATATGTTTCAGATGATGAGACCAAGAGTCCTAAGTATTCATCCTCTTGCAGCAATAGCACCTTCTGAAGAACTGCAAACATCACATTCACTACCATTCCTACCAGCACCACCAACAACAGTTCCTTCATCATCCTCACCACCTACTGGTATAGTGGTGATGGGTTTAGCATGTCCAAGAGTGTATGACTGGATCAACATGCGTGGAGCTCCTAAGGTGATGCCAAGCTAGGGCTTTCCCAAGAAGCCATAAAGGATTGATGATGGGTAGAAAGGGGATGGGTTGTTTGTGGTTGTTTTTCAGTTGATGTAGTAATGTTTGTACTCTGTACCTCTTGGATGTAATTTTACTGCACTTTCAGTGCAGTTTTGTAATAAAAATAATAATCCATGTTTTCTTTTATCATTAGTGTTCCTGCATCACACATCTCAATCCACTAACTTCATTAACAAAAACTGACAGACAGTCCATTAGTATGCACAAAATCAAAAAGAAGGACTTGTTGCCAGTCATGTGCATTGAACACCCATAATATGTAAATACGAGATCAAATCATTTAGTCCTTGGATGTTCCTGCACATCAATGTAAAAAGTTAGTTTCTTTTGGGGATCCAAGCCATGATTGACTTGGATCTGCCTCATGTATCAATATAGTTAAATCTATCAAAGGTCATTGATACACCATTGGGATTGGTTGTAGTGGTGTTTCCTTTAGGTTTCCATTCCCTACGTGCTGAGGCCTTCACAGCATTGCCCATGTCCCCCCTTTTCATATTAAGAACCCTTGCAGTGGTAACTTTTGTATGAGCAGTGGAAACTGCTGGTTTCCTTTTAGGTACCCACTTTTGATTATTATTAACCTTTTTAGCATGAAAGGTTCTTTTTCCTGTTTGTGCAGATTTTGCAAAAGTTGTTTTGTAATTTGCACTTTTAACAGGTGACTTAGGGTGAGCAGTGTTAACAGTTTTTGCAGTGGCAAATGTTTTGAGGCCACTTCTAAGTTGAACTGCTCATGGGACCATGTTACAATTTGAACTAGGGTGTACATTATGTTGATTTCTGTTAGACTCCAACCTTTTTTTCCCATAGACTTCCCTTCTCCCAACATGATAGTCACAATAAGCATGTAAATGATCAAAAGTACCACAGATATAGCATGCCTTATTGTTCATAACAAAATCACTACCTAGTTGTTGAGATTTAACATGATTCCAACTCCTCTGGTTACCCCTAGGAGCTGTAGGCTTGTTCCTATACATCTTAGCATACTTTACAGTTGGTCTAGGTTTATTAACTGTTTTCCTAGGTTCCTCTGTAACAGTATTAGCAACTTTTGGGAGAGAAGTCTCTACTTTCTTTTTATCATTTTCATCAACATCTGATGAGTCACTAGCACTCTCAAACACATCATTTTCTAGCTTACTCTCTTCCTCACTCTTCACAACTATTTCCTTTAAAGGACCATATTCTCGTTCAAGATCCTTAAAATCTTCTATGCCAGTATGAGCTAAATCTATACCTGGAGGTGATGGAACACCTCTTAGTGGTAGTGGCACTGTATTATAACCCATACCAGACTTAGCTTTATTGTATATTTGAGCATTCCAAATTTTATCAATTTGCTTAGACTGATAATAACATGTGTCTAAAGTTAAATTGACATTTTCAATTTTTTGCTTAAGTTTATCAAGTTCCTTTTGGTATGCCTCATTCACAGCTATAGTAAACTCTATCTCTCTCCTAATAAGAATCATATCATCATTATATTTTGCCTCATTAGCCTGATAATGCTCTATTTGCTTTTCTAAAACTGCCATAGCTCTCCTAAGATTAGACACAGTATAATTAGCATTATATAACTCTTGTCTTTCATTTGAGTATAAATCATTAAGCCTTTCAACTTCTTTAGCAGCCCTACAAGTTTTAGAACAACTATCAAAGTTTTGTACCTCAGAATCAGAAAAAGCCATCAGAGCAACTTCAGCAGAAACAAGAGCAGCATCTGTGTGTTCTTCTTCAAGATCATCAGCCATGAAACTCCAATCATAGCTCACACCTTCAATAGCCAACATTGCCTTTGGTTCTTCCATAGTTGGTCCCTTCTTTTGCTTGTACCATGTAGACCTGTTGTCCTTGGCCTTTGGTCTTCTACATTCTCTAGCAAAATGTCCAAACTTGTAGCAGTTAAAGCACTCCACTTTTTTCTTATCAAAGCTTGCAGTATCATCACCATTAATGTGGATAGGCTTGCCAGTCTTCTTGTAGAATTTCTTAGCCCTCATGCGAAGAAGAGCTATCTGCCATTTTATATCCATCTCCTCCAAGTCATCTTCATCGATTTGCTCTATGTCTTCATGAGTTAAGAGAGAGCCATCAACTTGTGTGGAGATAAAAGCATAAAAGGTAGGATCTCCAATACTAGCAGCCTTCTTCTTTGATCCTACAGTGGCAATATTCACATTCCCAGTGGAAACTTTATAACCTACAGTGGCAATATCATCATCACTTTCATCATCAGGAACATCACTGTCAACAGAGGTTGACAACAATGCCAAGCCACTAGAGCTTGTACCAAGTTTCCCTGCCTTCTTTAACCTTTGCTCAATTAATTTGAAGTTGTTGTATAAATCATTGAGCTTCATTGTTTCAATGTCTGATTTGTTTTCCCAAACAGTGACATTTGTTTGATACTCTGAAGGTAAACTTCTTAAAAACTTCAAATTGAGGTCTTCCTTTTCAACCTCAATGCCAAACACAGTTAGCTGTGTAACAATCTTCTGAAGCTTGGTAAAAATGCTATCAAGTGAGTCATTGCTTGAAGCAGTGAAGTTTTCATAGCTTTGCTTCAACAATGTCTTTTGAGTCTTCTTAGTAGCATCATTACCACCAAACACTGAGCAAATTTCTTCAAATAATTCTTTAGCAGTCTTAAACTTGCTCAATGCTATGATCTGGTCTATGGGAAGAGTCATCAGCAATAGACTTCTAGCCTTAAGATCATTCTTCCTCATTGCCTTTTCAACATTGGATTCAGGCACCGAAACTTTCACAACATCTATTTCTCCAACATTCACAGTACTAGTCACGGGCTTGAAAGAATCACCAAGTTGAATGATCTCCCATAGAGCATAGTCCTGTATGAGGAAGTATTGCTCAATCAATATCCTCCACATCTCAAACTCATTAAGCTTAAGCGTAGGGAGTCTGGGTGTAGAAGAAGAGTTTGATTGGTTGTTTTCCATCTCCATTGAACTGAGTGAGTGAGTTAAGCAAATTCTTTAGATCTTCTAAAACAAAATACCAGAACCTGCGCTCTGATACTACTTGATGGATCTGGGACACTCTCCTTGTGTCAATGATATTTTGTATAATATTATCAAGCAAGCGGAATTTACTTAAGTAATACTTAGAAGACGAATTATATGATGTAATGAGAATGAATACAAGTTAACACAAAACTTAAGCTCCAATATTATTAATGAAATAATACGAGTGATCTTAGTATCACTAGGGTTATACCTTGAAGCTTTCGTAGGTAAAACTAATGTGTAAACATACGTACCTAAGACAATGACCTAGGATCTCCTTTTATACAACAAGGAGTCCTTTACAAGATAAGTATAAATCTAACATTATAGAATATACACACAATCTATTCTATACTTATCTAGACGCGTTTAACTAAACTTAAACTAATTGCAGTGGTAATAATGAACTGGCAGTGGGAATACGTTTCCACTGCTAGTGTTAATCCAAGCAGTGTAAACCACAACTATCCATGATAACAAATTATTCCCAACAGATGTTGTTGGACATTGCACGGGCAATGTTGTCCAAGTGATATTCGATCTCAACTGCACTGCATGATCTATCTTTCAGCAAATTGAATGTGTCGTTCTTCATTTTGCAGAGCTCCCGTTTCATCATCTTCTTAATTTTGAACTCATCCTGGATTGTTGGAATCACTCCTAAACTAGAATTCAGGTGTTAGTAATTAATATGTAATAGTTAGCTTAATTAGGCCTTTATGTTTGTTATTAAGCTAAGGCTTATGTAGAAGGCCCATAAGCCTTGGCCCAAGTCCAATAAGAAAAGGAAGGGACTAGGAGTGTTGCCCTAGCTCCCTCTCCTATAAATACCTTTGTAATACCCTCACTTGAGGGTTGGTTGTTCATTTTATCATATTACTTACGCATAACTATTCTTCATTATATTCGTGTGTGTGATAACTTGTTCATCCGATCTATCCTTCATCTCTACTTCTTATATTTATGCTTGTGTTACTAATATGGTGACCTAACAGTGGTATTATTCGCCAAATAGTTGGGTGAACATATTTTGTTTTTGAAGTTTTTGTGGTCTTACGCGTAAAAATACTTTCTACTTTGTTACGCTTAAAAACTCATTTTTTACACTTTTCAATCCAAGATTCTTCTACTTTCAATGTTTTAAGGTGTTAAATTATCTGTTTTTGGCAAAAAGTTTCAAACTTTATGCGTAGATCATTGTTTTTAAGCTTGGTTTTATACGTGGGTGTATATCTACGCATAAGGTGTTTAGAAGTTTTGGATCATCAAGTTTCACACTTTTGTGTTATTTTGGTGATATTGAAGCTATTTCATCACCTTAATCTTACGCGTAACTCATCCTTGGTTTGATCTTCAATTTCGTGGATTACTCAGTGTTTTTCTTGCTTGGATAAGGCTGAAAACACTTCGACTTTGGATATCTTTTGCACTGTGATAGTGTAAAAGATCTTTTGGGTAAAACCCTAATTTTACTCATAAGCTTAAGCTTACGCGTAGAACTCCTTACGCATAAGATTTATCTTACGCCTAAGCTCTGTCTTACGCATAAGCTAATCCCACGCCTAAGTTTTCTACGCTTAACTTTCTGTTTACGCATAACTTTAGTGTTTTTCTCATTTCTTACGTGTAAGCTAATCCTACGCGTAACTTTTGCTGTTACGCGTAACTTTGGTGTTTTTACGCATAAGTGTTACTTTGCCTTTACGTGGTTTGTATGCCTAAGGATACTTCATCAACAACGTTTCATTCGACTACAAAGATCCATTTAACAACACAAGTTTTCAACATGTCACAACCACCATACTCTAGCTATTTTCCTTACACTTATCATCATCAACAACAACAACAACTAAGTCCACAACATCAACAATTTAATCATCAACAACAAATTTATCAACAACAATTTAATCAACAACATACTCCACAACTTGGAGCAATTCCACCACCATAAATGGTTCAACCACCACCTAGTCTTCAAGTACAACCTTACACAAACTTCTACAATCAACATCCATCCAGGAGTACTATGAAGGAACCAACATGGTTTGGCAAGATGTGTGAAGCCTTAAGTAGCCAACAATCAATTCATGAAGCTGGCTCACTTGATAGACCTCCAATGCTCACTCCCGGTAATTATGATCAATGGGTTATAAGGTTCTTTAGGTTTTGTGATCTAAAGAAGCCACATGGAAAGTTCTTAAAGAAGGTCATTATGGAAGGTCCATTTCAGATGCCTACTGTTATTACACCCGCAGATCCAGATGCCAATCTACCAAGAGATGCTGTCACCAACATTGCAACTATCTCAGACCTCACTGGTGATGAACTTCTACACTTTGAAGCCGATGAACTAGCAATGCAATACATCCTTTTGGGACTAACCAATCCAATCCTTCGAAGTGTTGATGCTCAAAAGACAGCTAAAGCAATGTGGGAACATATTCATCTTCTAATGGAAGGCGCATCACTCAATCAGGAAGACATGGAATCCAAAATCTACTTGGCTTATGAACACTTCATGATTGAACCAGGAGAGACATTAGAGTCATATCATCATCGTTTTTCAGATATCATTAATGATTTGGACAAACACAACATCATCATGCCACAAATTGCTGTCAACACTAAGTTCCTAAGTAGTCTTGGTCCGGAATGGGAGAAGTATGTCATTTTTCTCCGTCAAGTTAAGAATCTTCTTCATGCTACATACGGATTGTTGTACGACTATTTGAAGCCTCACCAAAAAGAAGTTGACAAAGAAAGGACTATCCGTGGACTCCCGACTTCACAGTCAATTCCTGATAATCAACAACTTGCTTTGTGGGCTCAAACTAGTCTTCCTCCTCAAACAACTCCTCAACCCGCTCCTCAACCAACTGCAACCATGACACCATATGATAAGTCACAGCAACAACCTCAACAAAATCAATTGGTTCCATACAACAACAACAATGCTCAAGCACTTTACACTGAAGCTGATGAGGACTCTGCTGCTTTCGATGAATTGCAACAAGGATTTGTTATGATTGCTAAAGCCTTCGGTCGATATACAAACAAATCCAACAATCGCATTCGTTCCTCATCCAACACAAGGAATCAAGCTGTTGTGAACAATGGACGCGTTGAAGTTCAGAACCATGGTTATGGTCGTCAGATGGGAGGTGGTCAAGGGTTTAATGCTATTGGAAGGAATAACATGGGTGCTCCGCAACAACAAAGGGGTCAAGTGGTTGAACAGGGGAATGCTCAGAATGGGGTTAATGGTCTTCGTTGTTATAACTGCAATAAGAAGGGTCATCTGGCTAATGCATGTCCTAAACCAAGGACAAGAGGCAGTGCATATCACAAAAAGGTGTTGCTCTTGGCTCTTAAGGATGAAGCTAGTGGAACTCTTACCAACAAGGAACAGAGCTTTATGGCAAATGCAGATTCTGATGATGATATGGAGGACTTGCAGGCTAATGCAGCAGTGATGTTGATGGCACAAATGCAAGCTCTACACATGAGTGACACAGGCCCAATGTATGACACTAATGGCTTGTCTCAGGTACCGGAACAAAATATACTCATCACTGATCTAATATCTCCGCCAATTTCTCCATCCGACAAGGATCAGAGTGTTCAACATGAGCCTTCCACATCTCATTCCGATGATTATCAAATAGACCCCGTAGTTATATTTGACGATCAAGATAACCTTTTGGTTAATATTGATAATCAAGTTGACTCCGTGATTATATTTGAGGATCTAAATAATGATCATGTTGAGACTCCCGTTGAACAAAATGAGCTTCTGTCTAATAGAGAAATTGAGCTCCTGACCTTAATTAAAGACCAACACTCTCGTTTGGAAATTTGCACGAAATTAAAAGAGAAAAACGCACTGTTAATTAGGGATAATGAATGCTTAATTCGACAAATCAAATTTTTCAAAACTCAAGAAAAACGTGAAGAAACTTTTGAAGTCGCTTTTGCTCAATCTCATCAAAACGAAAAATCATTAAAAGGACAGATACGTGATCTAGCCGCTTCCAAGAATGCTTTGTTGTCTCAAATAGAACAACTGAAACATGAACATAAACAACAACTTAACGCTCTTACTTTGGAAACTCAAAAAGCCAAGGCTGAGTTGTTAACTTGTCAAAAATAGTTCTCTGAGTACAAACAACATTCCACAAAATGAATAGATAACTATCTTGAAGAAATTGTTGACTTACAACACAAAATCAAAGAGTTTCGAAATGTTGTTTATAAACATGGTGAGTCAATCACAACTATTCAAAAGTTTACTTTTAAACCAAATCCAAATGGATATGGACCAATTCTTGCTGATTACAAACCTAAGTTTTCAAACAGAGCATTCAAACCAAATCCTGAAGTTTAAAGTGCAGAACATAGAATTGATGATTCAATTATTCAAAACACCATACGAATGATAATACTAAACTTTTCTTACGAATTACGACAATAAACACTTATAGTTCTTAATACGAGTATTCCACGAAAACTAAAATGCTTATCTTTTGAAAACTTATTTATTTACGAGACGCATTCTGAGATAAACCATATATTATCAGGTTGTGCCAATGATGTACCGTTGTGTCGGTACTCTTGTATCATTGTTCGTTGCTACCTTGTGATACTACTGTAATACATGTCTCGATGCAAGTCTTGTTAGTTGTGATTCATGTATTTCTTCAGACTAAGGTGAGTTTCACAACCCCATTTTACTATTTTACTCTTTTGGGGTGAAAAGCATGCTATGATTACTTAAAACTAAATTGGTTGTGCATTCATTAAATTATGGATTTAATGAACTGATTCAATTTACTGAGCTATGCTCTGCTGTACTGTGCAAACTGATATGTATGCCTATGTTTGGCGCCTGTGTACAACTGTAAAAGTCCCCTGGTACTACACTACTTATTAACTCCCTCCCACTGTACGGGATGAGCCGTTGATGTCTATGGATAGCGCTATTTAGGGGTAGAGCCATCCCTTCACTCCACTATTCGGAGTGCATAGAATCAGTTCTCATGCTAGGTTAGAGCATGTTGCACGTAGGGGCAATGTTCGGCTGAATCGGCTTAAGTAGTGGAACCTTTATGCCATGAACGCGCTGCATACATAATGGACCCTTTGAAACTTTGACAACCAATTGATTTTCCTATTTTGGAAACTACTTGTGTACTAAAAACCTGTGGACTCACCAACCTTTGTGTTGACACTTTTAGCATGCATTTTCAGGATTGCAGGCGGTAGCTAAACTTTGGAGGCGCTTGGACATTGACATGGCATGGTCATAGAAGACTCTGATGTAAATTTGGGGACCACTTTAATTCTTTTATAGGCCTACATTCTATAAAATATATTTTGAAAGATGTATACATAAATCTTTACGAAATACGATTTCTCAAGTTAAACGGTTGTTCTATACATTGTGCGCTAAAGTATAATATATATATCTCATATATATTATAAATTATGACTGTTGTTGAATATAATCGTATGGAGGAATTAGATGCAGATGACGAGAGTCGGTCAAAAATGGAAAATGTCGTTTATAACAAACCATTTAACTATTCAAAAGCCGTAACTTCTGTCACACAACAAGATACTTCTAATAAACCTTTTGTTATCACACCAGTTTCTGAAGTTAGTCCCAAACCCAATGGTGCACAAATTAATGGTCCTTTACCTTCACTTAGTGAAGTTAAAACAAAAGCCGAAAGTTGTCGCATTATAAAATACTTTGACACTTTCTTATCTGACCTCAAAATTTTGGAACGTGAGATTGAATTTCATTCTGAAATAAAAGTTGAACATTTTCAATCGCCAATGGCGCGAGAACATAGAGACATTCTTCAGAAAAGACTTTTACCCCATGTCAAAAATTTGAAAACTTGTGCACTATATTGGGAAAGGGATTTTCGCAAGGAACTCGGTCTCATGAAAACAGTTTTCGAGAAAACAGAAACATCGATTTCAAATACTAAACGTAAAAAGAAATTGTTGAGAAAAGATGTTGATCGACTCTTGGAAGATGTTATCTGTGCTGATATCAATAATCTTGTTGTATTACAATTTGTTGCATATGCATCTGATCATATCTCTGCTGATTCTGTTGATTCTGTTGATATTGTTGTGAATATTGATAATGTGCATCACATAGAGTCTTTAAAAGCTGAAAATGAACGACTGTTAAACGAACTTTCAAATTAAAAACATCGTCTTCAATGGTGTCAAAAAGATTGTGAAAATCGTGAACTTGCTTTGCAAAACAAAATCCACCAGTTGAAATAAGAAACGTTTAATCCTACAATTGAGCAACTGGATGATCAAAACGTGTCTTTGAAATGTCAAATCTCAAAATATGAACAAGAACTTGCAAAAGTTAAACAAGAATATGGTGTCATATTTGATTTACTCAAATAGACTCGTAATGAAGCATCAAACGAACTTGATCATTATCTTGCACACACTAAAGAAGTCATGAATTTTGCTGGAAATCTTCGTTATGAAAATCAAGATTTGGTGCACACTATCATTAAGTTAAGGGAGATGTTAGGAAAGTATGAACAAGTTCAGCCTAGCATCATTAAGAGAATCGCATCTGTAACACTTAGCAAACGTGAACCCAGAACGCCTACTGACAAAACACAAGATACTAATGTGTTTCCCTCTACTGAAACATGAATAGTTGCCTCTTTTCCCAACGTCCGCACTTCACAGCCTAGAAGCAATACAAGGAAGAATAGGAAGTTGCAACCTAAGAAAAGATTAATAAAGAATGCTAAAGTAGAAGAACACCCTAGGTCTTTGAATAAGACTCAAGTTGCACCCACTTTAGATATTGTGTCTGGCAAATGTAATGGAAAAAGTGTTGTAACGAATGTTAAACCTTTAAGTACTTTTGATATTCAGTCTGAAGCTTCTTGTGTTATTTGTCGTAAACGTATGCTTTCTTATTGTCATGACAAATGTGTTGCTAAAGCTATCTTGTCTCATTTAAGGAATCCTAAGAATCGGAATACCTCTAGGCCCACTAATACTTCTAAGTCTGTGCTTGGTAAACCGCCCTCTTTAAATTCTAAGAAACGCATTGATGTCACTGTAGTTCCAGTATCACCTCCAAGGAATGTCATACCACCTAGTGCATTCACTAAGACTAAAGCTAAGACTAGTTGGAGATGGCAGAAATGGTTACATAATACACTAGGATTTAAATGGATGCCTAAAATCATTGATGTGTGTATTTCTACTATAACTGCTTCGGAACCCTCTAACACTTCGGGTTCCACATCTACTTCTATTCCATATGTGTCGTCTGTGTATAATGCAGGTGATACAGATCATCCTTTGGATTGTTGATAACGGATGTTCCCGACGCATGACAGGCAATCTTAAACTGTTATCAAACTTTATTGCAAAGTTCTTTGGCACTGTCAGATTCGGGAATGATCACTTCGCAGCTATCATGAGCTACGGAGATTATATCAATGGCAATATCGAAATTAGCAGGGTTTATTATGTGGAAGGCCTCGGTCACAATCTCTTTTCAGTCGGTCAATTCTATGATGGAGATTTGGAAGTTGCTTTTCGGGAGAAAACTTGTTTCATTCGTGATCTACAAGGAAACGATCTAATGTCTGGCTCTCGCAATTCTAGTCTATACACAATCTGAATGCAAGACATGGTTGCTTCATCTCCCATCTGTCTACTTTCAAAGGCAACATCAACAAAATCCTGGCTATGGCACCGTCATCTCTCACATTTAAATTTTCAAACCATCACCAACCTTGCTCGACACAAACTTGTTGAAGGTCTCCCGAGATTCCGGTATTCTAATGATCACCTGTGCTCAGCTTGTGAACAAGGGAAAAGCACTCGTGCTCATTTTCCTTCAAAGGTGGAACACAGCTCTCAGCATGTGCTTCATCTTCTTCACATGGATTTGTGTGGCCCGATGCGCGTGCAAACGATTAATGGCAAACGCTACATCTTGGTAATTGTCGATGACTACTCATGATGGACTTGGGTCTACTTTCTTCGAAGTAAAGATCAAGCTACACAGATGATCATCACCTTTCTCACAAAAATTCAAGTTCAGCTCCGGAACACCGTCGGCCAAATCAGAACAGACAAAGGAACTGAATTTGTAAACCAAACTCTTCGAGAATTTTTTGAGAAAGTGGGAATTGAGCATCAGACATCTATTACACGTACACCAGAACAAAACGGAGTTGTTGAAAGACGAAACCATACGTTAGTGGAAGCTGCAAGAACAATGTTAATCAATGCTAAACTTCCAGATTACTTGTGGGCAGAAACTGTATCAACTGCATGCTATACTCAAAATCGTTCAATGATTACTAAACGCCACAACAAAACACCTTTTGAGCTTATCCACAACCATAAACCGAATCTCAAACACTTTCATGTATTTGGATCCCTTTGCTACCCAAATAATGATCGTGATGACTTTGGAAAGCACAAAGGCAAAGCTGACATTAGAGTCTTTATAGGATATTGTGAAAATTCTAAGGGTTTCCGGATCTAGAATCGTCGTACAAAGCAGGTTCTGGAAACGATTCATGCTAATTTTGATGAACTTACAGAAATGGGTTCTGAGCATAACAGCTTGGAACCCGGTCACAACCGTTTAAACTTCCCTCAAACCCCATCATCAGCTGCACTAAGCCCCCAGCTTACTCGTCAACAAATGGAAACGCTATTTGCTCCATTGTTTAGTGATGACATTGATGAACGTGCTCCAGGTGTATCCGTTGTTTTCGCTGCTCAACTTGATCATACTCTTATACCTGATACACCTGCTACAACAACTACTGTTGAAGAAGCAACACCAGTTGACTCTACAACAACAATTGAACAAACTGCTTCCAACGACTCTGAACCAGCTGATGATGTTCTTAATGAAGTACCCCCACCTGCAGATTTTGATCCAAATGCGTTCTTTAACCCGTTTGCCAATGAAACTGCTGCACCTGATGTCGCGGAATCATCAACAAACCATTTGAATCCTCAAAATCTGCACAATGTATACCAACATCAACCCTCTACACATCGTTGGACAAAAGACCATCCTCTAGAGAATATTATTGGCAACCCGAATCAAACAGTCATTACAAGACAACGTCTTCACACAGATGGTGAACATTGCATTTATGCTCTCACTGTCTGCCAATCTGAGCCTAAAAATATTAAAGATGCAATGACAAAAGACAATTGGATTGAATCCATGCAAGAAGAACTCAACCAATTCAAACGTCTTGAAGTATGGGAACTGGTTGAAAGACCAACAGGGGTCTACGTCATTGGTCTCAAATGGATTTGGAAGAACAAATTGGATGCTGAAGGGAACGTAATCAGAAATAAGTCACGTCTGGTGGCTAAGGGTTATAGACAGGAAGAGGGTATTGACTTTGAAGAATCATTCACTCCGGTTGCTCGTCTTTAGGCTGTTCAGATCTTTCTCGCATTCGCGGCTCATATGAACATAATGGTCTTTCAGATGGACGTCAAAACTGCTTTTCTGAATGGGCAACTGAAAGAAACGGTTTACGTCAGCCAGCCAGAAGGATTCGTTGATCCCGAGTTCCCGAACCATGTCTACAAACTGAACAAAGCTCTGTATGGTCTCAAACAAGCTCCTCGGGCGTGGTACGATAAGTTATCATCCTTCCTCATTGCCAATAAATTCACCAAAGGTTCGGTCGATCCCACACTTTTCATACAATATCACGGGGCTCACATATTAATCGTTCAAATCTATGTGGATGACATCATTTTTGGGTCAACACATTTAAAATACTCAAATGCTTTTGCAAAATTAATGACAAAACATTTTGAAATGTCAATGATGTGTGAACTCACATTCTTTTTAGGAATGCAAGTTCATCAATCACCCCGTGGTATTTTCTTAAGTCAGTCCAAATATGCCCTTGAATTGTTAAACAAATTTGGAATGCAAAACTGTGACACCTATGCCACACCAATGGCTCATACCAAGAGGCTAGATGCTCATTTACATGGGAAACTGGTGGACCCTACCAAATACCGTAGTATTATTGGGTCTCTCATGTATCTAACAGCTAGCAGGCCTGATATTGTGTTTGCCATATATCTTTTCTCCCGTTATCAGTCAAGACCAACTGAAACCCACCTCGCAGAGGCTAAAAGAATCCTCCGATACATCAAGGGAACCATTAATTTGGGGATCTGGTATCCGAAGGATTCTGGTTTTGAACTAATAGCTTTTTCAGACGCTGATCACGCAGGATGCTTAGATTTATGGAAAAGTACTTCAGGAGCACTACAATTTCTTGGTGATAAACTGGTGTCATGGCAATCAAAGAAGCAGGATTGTACATCCCTCTCATCAACAGAAGCAGAATATGTAGCCATGTCGGCATGTTGTGCTCAAGTCATTTGGATGAGAACACAACTCAAAGACTATGGTTACGTGTTTGACAAAATCCCTATGTACTGCGACAATCGGAGTGCTATTGCGATCTCGTGCAATTCGGTACAACATTCGAAATCAAAGCACATCGATCTTTGATACCATTTCATCAAGGACCACGTAGAACAGGGTACTGTTGAATTATACTTTGTGGGTACAGAATACCAATTGGCAGATCTTCTCACCAAAGCCTTAGCTCCTGCTAGGTTTAATGAGTTGGTCCACCGGATTGGTATGCGGTGTTTGACTCAAGAGGAACTGGATGAACTCTTAAAACATTCTTAAAAACCAGTCAAATACCAAACCTCTTTTGTAAATATTTTTCAAAAACAAAATATAAAAATATAAAATCAGATAAAACAACAAAAATATTCTTCTATCTATATTTCTTTCAACATGGCAAGTACAAATCTTCCGTCAACACTCAAATCTTTCAAAATTCAGTATTTTTTTGATCAAGTGTTGAGGGGGAGAAAACAAATATTTTTCAGTTTCATAAAAACCTTGTACTTGCATGTTACTTTATCCCGGTTGTTTCTTTAATAACGGTGGTCACATTTCTGGTTTTCTGACACTCGTCGAACTAAAATTTATAAAATTTTATTATTTCTTAAGTCGAGGGGGAGTGTCGTCAAGTTTCTTTTCTAAAATCTCTCGTTTGGTATCCAAAATGGAAGTTTTGGGCAATGGTTGTAATTGGTATAGGTGGAGGGACTAATTGTGTCAAATGGTCAAAGATATTTTAACAAAACAACCACCCACCTCATTTATTATCTCATTTATTACTACACCAACCCAATCCTACGCGTTAAAATTAATCTCTCAATCCGCTTGCTTGATCTTCATTTTGTAAGTGGTTTCATAATATAAACGTGTTTGTAAACAAAGGTTTTGATTTATATTAAAAAATAACGGTTAGATTTTCACTTATAAACGATTTGGTGTTCTACGCATAAGCGTATGAACACCTAATCAAGTGTGGGTGTTTGTGGTGAAAAAGATAGTGTCAAAACGTTTATATAACATCATTGAAACTATTTTGATCATAAAAACACACCCAGATACACGAATTGATTGATATTGTGAAATAGGGTTTATGCGTGAAATTGGGTATTTTCACTTGAGAACGTTTCTGGTTAAATGATTGCTTGTAAAGTGTTGTATTCATTTTGAATTGACGATATCTAGGCTCAGAACCAACCCAGAAACACTAATTGATCTTTAATTGAAATTAGGGTTTAAGTTCATATACATTTGGGTATTTTTGATTCACCTAGATTCTGATGTTAAAACTTGGATAGAATTACTCTATATGCTTTCTATACATCCCAGAAAAAGTTTGGTGCAATTCCTAGGCTAAATCTCTTACTCGTAGAAATTAAGCTTTAGGGTTTTAAGTTTTACGCGTAACTGTTCTATGAGTATTCATGATTTGATCTGAGAATTACTGAATGTATGTGTTAATATTGGTGATATGATGGAATTATTTCAGGTTTATTACGCGTGAAAATTCAGAATCAAGGGTATTTGCCATCTACGCATAAGGATCATCTTACGCGTAGCATGTTATGCGTAAGAGAAATCTTACGCGTAGCGTTTACGCGTAAGGTTCTACATAAGGGACTACGCGTATCCTCTGAAGGATATGCGTAAACAGTGACCTCTACGCATAAGGTTGACTCTTACGAGTAAGCCTTACGCGTAAGGTTCCATATACGCTTACGTGTAAGCTCTACGCATAAGGTCCCCTTTTCTTACGCGTAATATTTCTTACGCGTAAGTCAAGAAGCTACGCATAAGCTTGCGTTTACGCGTATACCATTTCTGTTTACGCATAAGCTTGCCATTTCTACGCCTAAGCCTTGTTTAACCTTAATTATGAATTGTTACGCGTGCAAACTTGCAAATAAATAAATCATAACGCCACGAAACCAATAATGTCACTTATAAACTTAAATGTTTAACAAGTTGTGAATAATAAGTGAAAACATGGACTTTAAAACTTAAAGTTAATCAACTCACGAAACTTATCATGACGTCATTGGACTATAGGACAAACAAGTGACATTGGACTCGTAACAATCATCGACATATCACATTCAATAATTAGACAATAAAACCATCTGTTGACTAACATAATGTCTTTCGATATGTTGGTTCTTTTGGCTAAATATCTTTCAGATCACGACATGGACGCTCAAATGCAGAATGTGGATGCACCAAATGTTCTCACCATTGCTGATATCTTCCCTAATGGCTATCCGAGGAAGATAGGAAAGAACAACCTTCGTGTTGATTTTGATACCATCACCTGCTCAGAGTCTTCTTGCTTAATTGCTGTGGATATTCTAAAGAATCATCCTTACCAAAACATGCTCACCAATTCTGCTACTGTGCCTGAGATCTACATTCATCAGTTCTGGAATACAATGCAAAAGATCAAAGGACATAATGCTGTGACGGTGACACTCAATGACAAACACGTCACCATCACACCAGCAGACTTAAGAGCTATTCTTCTCATCCCTGTCATCGAACCAACTGAATACAATGCCGCACCAACTGAAGAGACTGTTCTATAATTCATGATCGACATTGGTTATGACGAAGCTACAGGAGTAATCTCTAAGCATTCATACGTGGATCTTAAGAATATTCCTCAGCCATGGAGAACTCTCTACATCATCATCACCAAATCTGTTTCTGGATGTGACAGTGGCTATGAGCATCCCAAGCTCATGAAACTGCAGATATTTTGGGCTTTGGTCAACAACAAACACATTGAAGTTGAAGCTCTGATATGGGATGACATGATGTCATTCCTTAAAAATCTTGGCACCAAAATCCCGTATGTCAGATATACCAAACTGTTGATCCAACGAGCTCTAGGGTATAATATTGATATTCCCTTGAGACTCGATGACCCCAAACAACACTCCATGTTGTATGAGGCCACACTTTCAGTCAGATTTAAGGACTCTACAACAAAGAAACAAGGTGCAGTGCTGCCAGATCACCTTATAACCGATGATATCAAACAATTGTACTCGTACAAACGATATATGGTAGCGGTTGAAGAAGGCAAAGCAGGTTTTCTCGATGAAAAGTCCGCTGGTACACCTTCAAGGAACACCAGAAGAGGCAGTGCAGGAAGTGTTACAAGCACTGAGAGTCAACGAAAGTTCCCAAAGAGGAAACCTCCACTCAAAAGGAAAGTTCCCTCTAAGGAAGTTGTTCCTATTCCCATTCCCAAGTCTGAACCACAAAGAAAGCTAGTGGATGAAAGCTCTGATGAAACCGAATCAGACGAGGAGGTCACCTACTCTGAAACTGCAACTGATGTCACTCAAATAGTAGCTGAACCTCCCAGTCCAAAAGCTGACCAAGGCAAAGGGAAGACTCTAGTAATTGAGCATGAAGAAGAAAGCTCAGATGAAGAGCCACTGGACACTGACTACAGGAAGAAGTTCAAAATCATTAGACTCCAACACAAAACAAAAGAGTTTGAACAGGAACAAATGCGAGGCCCCGGAGGGTCAAGTGGTGGTGTCCAATCTACACCAATTCCTGATGCGGTTAATCAACCCGATAAAGGAATTGGTGCCACCACTCTTGAGCAACAATAAAAGCGCGTGGAGGATTCTATTGATTATGACATTGAGGAACCTGAAAAAGAAAAGTCTGAGAAAGAAAAAGCTAATGAAGAGGCTGCAGCTCAAGCCATAGCAGATGAAGAGGCCCAGACTCAGGCTGAAGTAAAGGCTAAATCTGGACAAGATGACAAAGTGAGTTATGATGATTATCTTCTTGACAGTCCTACTCGATCTAAGGAGGAAACTTCTGAACCTCCTAAGGACCCTGAATCACCTCACGACTCCTCATCATCTGATTCATCTTCTCACTCTTCACCCCCGCCATCCAAAGGAACAACCAGATCCACATCCAAATCTGTAAAGAAGCCAACAGAGTCTTGGATATCTCGGGAAAGACAAGAATTGTTAAAGATGTCAAGAAAGTACGGAAGAAGGATGTAACCAATAAAAAGCTAAATCAACTCGCTGACAGAATCAACTTTCTTCAAGACGGGATAAAAGAGTTGTTGACAGAAAGGGAACAAATCTAGAAGTTTATCAAAGGAGATTTCCAAAAGGAAATGGAGAAGACAGCAAGATAATATACTCACAAGTTTCTTCTCGACACTGTCCCAGGTGTGACTAGAGAAGTATTCTCCAAACAACTTACTCCAAACATCGTCGCATTGGTTAAACATATAATGGCCAAAGAATCTGATCTTTTTGCAACTGAGTTAATTGCTAAATTGGTGATGCAAATGTCAAAACGATCTGCAACTTTTACTTCGGATGAAGCTAAATTTTATGAAGGTCTACTAGATTATCAACTCAGATCATCATGCAAGGAATCAGCAGATCAACCTAAACGACCAAGAGATGACGATGATACGGATAAGGACACTGCACCTAAACGTCCAAAGAAGTCTGGCGAACCCTCCTCTGTGCCACCACCACCCCTAAGGACTCCAACACAAGACGATCTCCTCCACGCTCTTCTACTGACAAACCTCAGGACTCTGATTTACCACCCCAGACAGAGAAAACCGGTGATCAATTTGAGTATACTGGTGGTGACGATGAGGAAGTCCCTGAGCCCCAACAACAACCCACCTCTCCCGGTTCAACAAAGAAACCATCATCCTCATCAAGGCCAAAGAAGAAGAAGAAGTCTCCTAAGGCTGATGTCGTCTCATGGCTAGACGAAGATGACACCGAGTTTGAATGGTTCTCTACACTTGTTGATACCACTCCCGCTCTTACTGATGATCCAGATATGGTAGAAGGTCGTACGTTGGAGCATGCTAAGTTTCTGCAAGAGAAGTTCCGTGTGAAGAAGATGACGAAATCAGAGTTGAAACGAATCAAGAATGAAGCATTTCAACTACTCAAAGACAGCTCGGAAAGTGCTATTGAAGTTGAATATCACCTTGACAATATAGCACGAGCCATGTCTAACAACATTGATTGGCTCAACCCTGAAGCAAACATCGACTTCACCAAAAGAGACAACCCTCCATACTACACCGACTAGTCTAAACCTCTACCAACAATTGGCCAACCAGATCAACCTAGGATTCCATTTCGCTACTTCTTCAACAAAGATATGGAATTTCTTCTACACGGTAGCGATGGTTCAAAGAAATACGCTACATCACTTACACTTCCGTTCCCGGCAGCCATATACTCCAACTGCATAGCCATCGAAGAAAAGGCTACCCACATGTTTTCCAACAGCGTGGAACAGTATGATATTGATGCAATGTACGGGATTCACCATTGGCCAGAACGCCGACGAATCTACTACAAAAGCTGCCAGGTTCGCAAGTCTCCACATGAAGTGTACAGTGATAAAGGGATCGTTGCTGTTAAGCATGTCACTCTTTCATCTAAATGGGACTACACCTTCCTCAAGACTATCGTGGTCAAGAGACAAGACTAAAGGGACTATGAATTCTGTGAAGCAGACTTTCAGAACTTGTCTCTCAACGACATTGAAGATCTGTATCTTGCCAAGGTACACGGAAGAATGAGACAATTCTTGACTGAAATTCAACGTGAATACATCAAGTCCTTACTCATCTTCATCAGAAGCATAGTGATCCAGGAACGTGTAAAAGATTTACAACTTGTTGTTGAATCGTATCAGACCCGTGTCAACCTCACCAGACCTCAGCTAGAACTTCCTGACATCAACCAGCTTCCTCAATACACTCTCGTCAGCAAACCATTCGGAGTAGTTTACCATAGTGAACTACAACGCAACTGCTTGATGGCGTGTAGAGATCTTCACAAGTTTGGGGATCACACACTGAAGAAGGTTAGGGACGGCTTAGCTTATCGGTTAAAGGAGATACATGAAGGCATTGGATCTCCAAAGCGATGAAACTCTAAGGACAGACGGGATGTTAAAAGGATCATCACTCAGATAGATGAAAGGTTGTACAGAAGGGACCAACTCATAACTCTGGAGAGCTTTGTAGGTGGTCGTCCCAGGATTACTCTCATAGGCTATCAACGCCCTGTTCGCATTCCTGGAAAGATTGATGGACTACCGGGTACCCCTTAAACTGTTTTAAGTTTCATATTAATTTGGATGTGTGATTTTATATTAAAAATGGTTTGTGCACACATAACAGTGTACAACCCGTTCTTATATTAAAAGGACCCTGTGGTACGCTTCAGTGCCACAATCCTTATAAAAGGAGCGAAAGCTTCTTACTTTTGAGTAAAACCTATCAAACCTTTCACTTTTCAAGATTTTCCTCAAAAGAAGAACTACTTCCCCTTACGCTTTCAAAACCTTAAAAGTTAGTATTATTTGTTGAGGGGGAGTATTTGCTAAAACTTTGTTCACAAATTGTTCTTCGTGATAATCTTCCCACAAAACTCGAAACGGTCATATTTAATATCAAAACGTTATCAAAAATAACATTTGTTAGGAATTAGAAAATTCCATAGTAAAGAGTCGGTCACCCCAAATGTTATCTAGCTTAATTTAGCTCGTAGACTTGTCGTTAGTCATGTTATTTAGTAGTTTATTTATTAGTTTGTAGCGTAGTATAGCTTAGTGCAACACCGTGGAGGAAGGACGGGTCTTTACCCACTGTATCCCTGATCCACAGGCCGATAGGAGGTCGTGTATTGTGTAAGTATAAATACCCCTTCCATCCATGGAAGGGGTGGTGCTTCTCATAATCTAACATTCAACATTTGTGAACCAAGTCTCTAGCAAGAACACCCTCTATATCTTTCTCTCTCTAAATATGGCTAACATCTATTTTGATCATCCAAGACCACCCGAATCATCAACACAATAAATATTGGATCCTAACAATTGGTATCAAGAGCCATGGTTGTTGTGTTTTGATGATGATTTTTTTTGTGGTTATGATTTTATGGGTAGTACTGTTTGTTTACATGTTGTGGTCGGAATATGTTTTATGGGTAAACAGTTCTTTTAAATGTTTTGGTATTATCTTTTGGTCCATCAATGTCTACAAAACCTGTCTCTTGTCATGTTCGTGTCCAAGTCTGTATATATGTTATGCTTTTTGTACCAAAAGTGTAGTCTATAGTTGGTCATTTGGTCAGTTTTTTAACAGTCAAAATGGGTCAAAGAAGCATATTTTTTGCATTTTCTGGGTTTATCATGAACATGGTCAGAATATGGTCGGAAAACTCATTGGAAAATGTCAAATTTCATGGTAGTGACTTATCACTATTTGTCCAGATTCATTGAATCTTGCTAGCGACTTGTATTTACAAGTCGTAGCGATTTGACCATCATATAGCGACTTGTATATTCGTTGACTTTTTTGAAAGTCAACAGCGACTTATGTCAAAAGCTAAATAGCGACATGACTCAGTAATCTGGCTAGCGACTTGGTTTTTTTTAACCTATCGACTTGTTCTTTAACAAGTCGTAGCGACTTGGTTTGGAAGAAGTCGTAGCAACTTGGTTTTGAACAAAGACGTAGCGAATTGGTTTGAAAAAATGCTAGCGACTTGGTTTGGAGAATTTAGCTAGCGACTTGAACAGAAAGGATGAAGGAGAAGACATGACCAGACCATAGACCACAAAC
The DNA here is from genome assembly GCA_019973895.1 of Chrysanthemum seticuspe. Classification (NCBI taxonomy): domain Eukaryota; kingdom Viridiplantae; phylum Streptophyta; class Magnoliopsida; order Asterales; family Asteraceae; genus Chrysanthemum; species Chrysanthemum seticuspe. The sequence goes on from BPTQ01000006.1 coordinate 290,929,131, forward strand.
AACAAATGCCAAATACCAATCTAACATCACACAACCTCAGGTTCTACATAACCCATCATTGGTCCATGTTAGATCTACTATCACAAAAGGAATAACATCTAACACATCAACCACTGTCCCGAATCTAATCAACAATCTCTATCCTATATCAAGACTCACACTCAAAAGGGTCTAACAATCATATTAATGGTAAAGAAACATTTAAGAGATCTCAGTTTGTTTAGGTCTGTCGTATGCTTCAACTGCCATAGAGCTCAAAAGATCTATTCACGACCTTGTTCAAACCTTCATTGATCCATGTGGTAATGATTATATCCGAAAATAATGAAGAAAGATCAAAACCATTTGGGGACTAAAAGGTGATCTCAGTTTGTTTTTTCGTGGTTCTCACAAGTTACATCCAAGACTATCAAGAGTCTTAAACACGAAAAATAATTCAAACCATCATTGATCTAAATGCTTTTGATTATTTCCGAATCCTTAGAAGTAAGTGAATAACAAGAATGTTATCCCTTTTGTTTAGGTTCGTGTTACTTTTGACTTCATACGAAATAAAGAAATGAGATTAACAAGTATGTTATCTCAAATCTTTGATTCGTGTTACTCATATACAACAATGAACATCAATAACGTGCATATGTTATACCTACCTGGAATATGTCCTTGAAGCCGACTCATATGTCCCTGCCATCCCTGTGGTTTAGTGTCATCGTGTTGTGTCTAAACACGAGGAGTATGGAGTACACTTGATCAAACCCTTTATTCGGATTGATGATGAAATCGGTAATGAGATGAGTTATCTTTGTTGAGAAACCAATTTGGAGATAAGAAGAGTTTGGGTGAGAGAAAAGAAAGTGTGGTAGGCGCATATATTTGTGATATCTGTGTTTTAGGTTTAGGGTTATCTTGTGTTGTGAGCATTATATCCGGATATGCAAAGTATCAATGGGTCGTGGGGTTGAAAATTCAAATCAGTGTATGGGCTTATCCGGTTTATCAATTGGGATAGATGATAATTGGACTTTTGGATCATGGGCCAAATTGTTTGTTAAAGGACTTGAATCTGATTTGGTAAAACGTTATGTGAATGTGCTTTTCCATATGATACGTTGGACTAGGACATTCAAACAATTGACATGAAACAATACGTATGAAGTATTAGAAGTATTATACGTTTGAACATACATAAATATTTTGAACAAGGGATATTTTAATGGATGTGTGCGTGATTGGAATTTGATTGCAAGTCATGGCCTAATATTTGTTTGTTAGTAGTCACTTTGGAGGTGCATTAGCTTGAATATCAATCATGACATGTTGGATATCGGATTTGGATGATGCATTGATGTGTCTCTCAACACTATGTAACAAGAATGTTATGAGATTTGGACATGCTTTTTTTTTTCGGATTCAAAGTTGCTGTTGGGCTTCTCATAATTGGATCAAGATATGAGATTTGATATTATGAGATTCTGAGATTTGGATTATATGAGGTTTGAGAATGAATTCTGATAAAGAGATTTATTGGGTTATGAGGTTTGAACATGTGTTTCTATCATGAGATTTGTTGTGCTATATGATTTGATGTGTTATGCGGATTGATACTTTGGTGTATACACTTTCACGGAGAATATTATGTCACGACTTGATCTGATGTTGAAAAATGTTGAGTACGGGGTTGTTTGAACAATATTTCTTATTTGGATTTGAAGTGAAGTTTTTCCGGGCATGTTTACTTATTTCGTCTTCTTTCTTTCTACCCTTCCGCGAAGATGACTTGTTTGGGCGTTTAAAGAGTGTGATAAAGACTTGACTATCGCTTAACCCACAACGTAGCTATCACTTTGGTGTCTCACGCAGTTGAGGATACGTTAAGAGGTTTTGTACATTGGGTACACCGTTTCTTCCTCACAAGGATTAGTACAAGTTTAAGTAACAAATCTGAGGAATTTTACTTCATGATCAAGTTTGGTATATCGAGCTTACTTCTCAATGTGGTCACTGCATTAGCCGACATATTGCGTGAATGATGTGTTTACCAAAGTGTTGATTGGATAGTTGATGATGTTGATGATGTTGGATAATGAACCGCTAATGAACCGCTGCATGCTCCCCTAAAACAGATATTCACCGAAACCAAAGTTGTCATAACACATTCAAGCTGACATTGTTTACGGTTTTGTCTTGATTTTGTAAAATCCCGCGAAAGAACCTATTTCTCGGTTTAAATCATAGACTTGTAAAATCCCGTGACAATGGAAACATCCTGGTATTAGTAAAGTGCGTTTCTGGATCTAGCCTACGGTTTATTCTTGGTTTTGTAAAATCCCGCGAAAGAAACTATTTCTCGGTTTAAACCATAGAGTTGTAAAATTCCGTAATGATGGAACCATCTTGGAGAAGAGAAAGTGTAATTATGAATCTTACTTGATGTTGGTGCTACGGTTTCTGCTTCAAAGAAGGGATAAAAGGGTGTACTTCATGAATAGGGTGTGTGTTTGGATATTCGTCATGGAAGTTTGGTTATTACATGGTTTTACGGGGTTATGTGCTTCTAACCATGGTCGGGATGAAAACCATTATCAAAGTTCACTTCAAACGTCTAAAAAGGCTAGATTTGAGCAGTTCAGAAGATGTGACAACGGCGTTAATTCAGTATTATTTATTTGAGGTTGAAGTGAAATATCACGGACGAGTGTACTTAGTATCTGAAGGTATCGGGGATGGATGGATGAAGATTCTTCATGATCCTTGTTCGAACTTATTATCAAAAAAATGAAGACTTGGAAATCTAGTTATTATTGGGTGTCTTTTATCTTTTCTTTTACCACTTGGGGGAATTGGGCTCTTATCACCTCAAAATAACTATCACTTAAAGGAGTTACGTTGTAGTGCTCAGTGTCACATTCAATTGTGGATTTTCAAGAGGTGATATACGTCTTTTACTTGATGGTTGGTTGGATGAAAATTATAGAGTACTTCGAGATTCAATGGAGCATGAAGTCTCGGCACCGCTCTTTGTTACATAAGTGCAAGTTTAAGTCACGAGTTCGGGTTAGTTTACTTCAGGGTCAAATTCATCATATTGTGTTATCTCCATCAGCTATCATGACAAAGAGCCTACTGAATGATAATGGGTTGATTACATGTTTTGCTAAGAGAGCTGAAAAGAGAAAGATTATGACGTTTGAATACTTCAGTTCAAGCCTCGTTCTCTAAAGAAAAGAAAAGTGTACGCTTCAGTGCGCTTTATCTTCTGAAGAAGAGAAATCTTCTTATTATGACCATTCTCATCAACATGCTTCATACTTTTTCCATGCGCTTCAGTCATCAAGTGAACCGGGCTACCACTGATTGTTTTTTCTCATTCCACTTGCTCGATTATAATGAAGATGGCGACATCATGTGCTTATTTTGCGGGAGAGAAGTGTGAATAGAACATTCGGATGATTTTCACTTATTTAATCAAGAATGGCAACTCCGTTTGCAATTCTTGAGGGGGAGAAGAAGTGTGAATATACTGCATGGTTGATTATTATTTGAGAATTTAAATGGTCATACGGCTCTAAACTCATGTAAGAACCGAGCTTCTTCTTATCGGGTAATCTTCACATGGAGTTTCTTCTTAAGAGCCGTTAGTTGACATATTCACAAGCTGATATGAGGTTATTGACAAAGTGCTTCCGGTTAATGCTTCACGTGCACATCAACATGATGATTCCGAACAACCTTCTGTTCTTGTTTGATGTGATTGTTTGCTTGGTGTTACCATTTCGTGTGTTCGTTGCGGCCTGATTGCTGATTTCCTTGATGAACATCTTTCTGTTCTTGTTTGATTGGGAGGGATGTTAGTTAAGGGGATTTGCAAGATGTAAGTTGATTGGGATGCTTTTTGGTGATGTTCTTGTTTTGGTGAGTTGAAGATGTTAACTATCTATTCCCCAACTAGACAATCTAGAAGAAGGTCGAGTCTACAGTCTATTCTACATTTTCTGCTACATGTTAGAAGACTAAAAGACGAGTTGCAGTTGATTATCAAAAGACTTCTTCTTAATCTGGTCATTCATCATACAGATTGTCAGTTTAGGGGAGAGCACTAATTAGGGGAGAGTGATATGTCGAATTTAAGCCCCAATTAGACTTGCTCATATTCTTCAGCAAGTTGATTCCCACAAGAGTTCAAGTGTTCTTCTCAACAAATTTCTAGTATACGGGCTTACAAAGTGTTGCTGATTCTGAAGTATCAAAACTAGCAAGGGGGAAGGAGACCCGTAACTAAACGCGAGTAATCTTGATGAGCTTAATACTTCTAAGTGATTGAAGATATCCCGGGAAGACTATTGTCATTACCGCAGAGAAACTCAAGGTTTGACTCATGGCGTTTTGTGTTTATTTCAACTATGTGGGGGAAGAGATGTTAGAGAATGTTTCTGAAGATATAAGAGGTACATTGGTGTGTGATGATCTCGATGTTATCGCAATCATCAGGGGAGAGAGAATTGTGTACATTGGGGATGCTCAGCTGTTTTACTTGAGGGCTTAATCTGTGATTCAGAGATATAATCACTTATTCCGGTGTTGACATCCGCAGAGATTGTCACCCGCAGAGATAATCAGTGATTCGGCCTGCTTCTTCAATGTTATCGGTTGTTCTCTCTTTGGGGAATGTGTGTACTTCGGGTCCTTGAGCTTCATACACGATCATCAGGGAAGAAAGCCATTGTTTACCACAAACATTGGGGAGGTGTTTTCCTTCCGGGCATGATGTGTATTCGGGAGAGTTCTTGGATATTGGTGTACTTTGGGTTCTTGAGCTTCATACACATTCATCAGGGACGAAAGATGTGAACATTGGGGAGTTGTTCTTCATTACCTTCATGATGTGTATTCGGGAGAGTTCTTGAGCATTATACAAAGAGACTGACTACATCAATTCAACTACTAGGGGGAATTGTTCTCTTGACACCTTTTGGAATGGATCGCTTCAGACGACAGTTGAAAAGGAAATTTGAGAAGATTGTTTTATGTGTGGGATGATACGATGCTGTTCTTCTTGTTGATGATATAACCTCAAATGAAGAATCACGGTGATTATTCTTGAAAGGAGCAGCGGGATTTATGATAATGGTGTGCTTCTCTGTGCACCTGGCTAAGGCAAGCTTGAAATAGAGCTTCGATTCTGCTCAGCTATAGGATTTTCGGTTTGGGGGAAAGCTGCCAAAGTCTCACTTTCAGATGGTTCAATTTCTTTCTTCAATGCAAGAGCCTCGAAAGCTTTGGTGGTGAAAGTTTTAGGGATGATGACTTCTATCTTATACAACGGGGCTGCTTGATATCCTTATCTCGGTACTCGTATCATCATCTTCTTAAACTATATCATCTACTCTATCCTTGTAAATACTTATTCGAAAAACAAAATACAAAAATATAAAACCTACAAAAAGAAAATAGAAAAATATAAAACCAACAAAAATCCATAAAAATCAGAAAATTTGAAAAAGACCAAAAATATTGTTTTTCTAAGACATGTCTTCTGGTATCGATAACATCTACGGTCTTAGAAATGTCATTCAATAATGGCACGGGACCATAGATGAAGTTCGAGCAGGAGGTGTAAATATTCTTTTTCAAAACATGTCAAAAATTATGGCTTGCAGTTACTTCAGACTGCAACCCGTGCTTAAACTATTGCTTGCTATTATTTCTGATAGCAACCCGCTCTTCAAGGAAGGAAAGTGCTGCACTAAATCAATTTTCAAAATATTTCGGGCACTTATCCTAAAAACAAATTTGAGGAAAGTATGTCGAAGGACTGCTGTTCCTACACAAATGTTTTTCCGTCTATAATTCTTCAGAAAAATATTTGTTGTTTTCAAAAAATGGTGGGAAATAAGTTGCTTGAAAAACAATCAGTTTCAAAGTTTTCGTAAAAAATTGAAAACTCAATCAATGACTTCAGCGCTTTTAACCTTTTCAGAAAAATGAGTCATTGATTAAGGGGGAGAATGTTTTCAAATCTATATCATCTAACGAGCTTTCTTAATTATCCTACGTGCTTAATTAAAAATGATATTTGCCTGTGTCGAAGGAATAGGAATTTAGGATATGATTGTTAGATTTAGATGATTAGAGTTTGATTAACACATAAACCCCATGCCTTATATGAACTGATTGATATGTTGAATTGACTTGAATTAGTCGATTGTTGTTTGGGTGATGTCGACCACCATATATCTGTATGTGTGTTCACTAACGTATGCAGGCATATTGGTATAAAAGAATGTTCCCGATCCGGATCCCACAATTGAAGATGATTGGATGCCGAAAGGAAAGGGTAACTATATCTTGGGTTGACAAATGAAGAAACGGAGCTTAACTGGACTTCAATGGAGAGTTGGCATGAAATGCAACGTAAGAGGTCTTACTGCATCAGCAGATGGTTTTCTTCAGCAAGTGAAGAAACGAAGCTTAATTGGACCTCAGTTGGCATTCAAAATGCAACGTAAGAAGAAGTCTCACTGCATTTGCAGACGGTTTTTCTTCCAACCCTACAGCAACAACAACGGAAGCTTCTCAACCACTAACGTATCTTTGTGCATGATACCATTTTTAAACAATTTTGAATAAATTGAATTAAATTGTTTTGAAAATGGAAAAATGTTGTTTTTGAAAATATATTGGTCTAATATTTGAAAATCACCGGACTTCATTTTATCAAAACTTGAGTCACTCAATTATCGACTACGGTCATCGATTGAGGGGGAGAGTGATTTAATTTAAAATATTTTCATTCAATATATCTTCAAAAAAGTCCGTTTTGTACAACAAAAAGTGGTGATCTAAAGATTTAATGTTATGTCATGGTATGATTTTTTCTTTAGAATCAAGGTCTTTCAAAATGAAATCTTTTCTGTTCTTGTTTGATTGTGAAATTGTTTTGTTTTACTTAAAAGATCTCTTAAAAACTATCATACCTGACACTAACAATCTTTAATGTCTTAAAATGGTCCGTATCTGTCATCTTTCAAAATTGAATCTCGCCACGTCTTTCCCCAAATTTTTCTAAATGATTTAAATCAGTTGGGATCACAAATCTCAAATGGTTTGATATTTCTGATCGGGGTAGAGATCGTGATTTAAATCTCAAATCTGTTTTAAATGGAATTGGTTTTAGTCCTTTAAAGGCACTCCTGCCTCCATGTGCCAAACGATTTCAATACACATAATGCACATGTTGAGGAGGAGGATTTATCCAAAAACCAGATGAGTATTTAAACAAGGCCACATTTTCTCCCATGTTTTCTAAACCTAATTAAATCACTTGGGATCCAAAATCTCAAAGGGTTTGATATTTTTGATCGGGGGAGAATTTGTGATTTAATAATGAAATTTGATAAAAGTTGATCGTTTTGATTTAATTGTGCAAGCTGCTCTCTAATATGTGCTAAACGCTTTTGAATCTCGAAGCACATATTGAGGGGGAGCAAAACTATCGAGGTACAAAAAGTTTTTTTAAAAAGAGACTTATAAAGTACCTTGATTGAGTTTTCAAATGGTTTTCTTAATGGCTTTTATGATTCGTGGATGTGCTTCAAAAGAACTCTTGCCTCTATGTGTTAAAATGATTTCTCTTATCCTATGCACATATTGAGGGGGAGAATTTTACCATGAAAATCAAATGGCTTTTTCGTATGAAAATTGTGATCAAAGAAAATATTTCAAAGTCCTCTTGCCTCCTTGTGCTGAACTATTTCTAAATCATACGCACATGTTGAGGGGGAGGTTTTCTAAATGATCAAAACTATTAAGGTACAAAATGCTTTGATCTCGTATCACAAGTACCTTGATTGGTTTTCCAAATGATTTTTCAATTGGTTTCATGAAGGAAAGAACAATACCAAAAGACCGACCAATTTACTTTATGCATGGTGTTATAAGGATGGTTAGGTTAGGTATTTGTTCCCACGATCCGCCAGAACCGGAGGGATCTACCCAGGGACAATCCACTAGATAGTGTAGAGTCCTTAGGTATATTAAAAAAAGGAGAAAAATGAGAATATGGGAAGAGTGCGGACTGAGACAGAGCTAGTACTGGATTAAACCCAACAAGGTTCTAGTTATGAAGTCTCGGTAAGAACTGAAGGGGTTGAAGAATGAAAAAGAACTGAATGTGAAAAAGGGTGAAAAGAAATAGCCCTCCATCAATTCAACCTTAGGGCAGAAACCGGGTTCAATACATATGCTACTGGTTGTTACTAAGGTAACACTGGTATTGAAGACAAGACGTCATGGACCCAGTGACGCACTGCACTAAACTTCCCAAGCCACTCAAGTTCCTCTTAAAAGGGCTTGTTTCATTTCTCACGGGGAACCGACATTAACTATCGACTTTCTCTTAGAGATTGTTGATATTAAAGAAGGAGACCCTCTCCCTAGTCTCCGGCACAGGAACCAAATGTGCACTATTGAGTCTAGAGCCAAGAGATCATCCACAATATCTCGTTAGGACACTAAATTCTTGAAGACTTGCTTTTTCACACAATGTGGAAAGTAAGTATATATTAAGAGTCCTACGCATTATCCTTGTGGTATTGCTAGAACATCCGAGTGATATGTAAAAATATTCACAATGAAGATGGAAATCCTTCTAGAGCCAACATCAAACAAGCTCTTGGTGGGTGACATGTGAAATCTTGCAAAAGATCAAGCTTGTGACAACTGGATAGAAACGATGGGGGATTCATTCTTGAATCAATCTTGGTCCAGGAATGGAATTGACGAATACTTTTGGAAAAACCGTTCGATGTGCAAACCTTCTTTTCTCTAGCACGTCGAATGTGTATTCATTTCAAATTCAAAAAGTATATCTGATTGAAAAATGCTTTTAGAAAAACCATTCGATGTGCGAATCTCTTCTTTTCGCTAGCACGTCGAATGTGTACTCATTCTCTAATACAAAAAGTATTTTGATTGAAAATTGATCATTCTCATAAATCCTTCGTTGTATTGCAAAACTCTTTCTTCAAGCAATACGCGATTGTTTTTCAAATCATTTTTCATCAATCAATGAATCTCAATTCGCTGGTTCACTCACTCCGTGTTGTCTTCTTTGAGACGTTCCGGTTTGAGAACAACTAGAACAGCTGCGAAACCCTGTCAAGGAGATTCTTAGGAATCCTACCTGATCACAAGCAGTACTTGTACTGATCAACGGGGAACCGTGGGCCGTGTACCTCAATTCAACAAAAGTGATCAAAGACACTTTCGTGTGTTTTATTGCTAACTGTTGTTTGCAGGTACATTTGGACGGTTGCAGCTGATCAGAATTGAGGAGTCAATCCAAAGCCGCATGCTCACAGCATCCACTCTTAATTTGAAGAAATCATGACTGGTGCATATCTACATAACCTGGTTCTGATATTTTATACTATGCTTCTGCTTCGCTGCTGCAAATATCAAGAACCAGTAAGGCTTCCGCTACTCTGATGGAAAGATGTCATGATTCAAAAGTGTTAGCATGTCGGTCCGAAAGTCACAACTTCACATGATGGCAACACAATAAAGGGTGATCCAGAGATTTACTGTGGCTGATGATCTCAATGAAAGCTCGAAGATCATCAAAGATGTAGATCAGACCAAAGACCTCCACTAAAAGTACAAATCTATGCGGACTTTGAAGAATCGCTGCTAAAGCACAAAGATTGCGGAAATGAAGAATTCAAGTCTACGAGCTCAAGACTGAAGTTAAAATAGAATGCTAGGATGCAAAATGTAAAACATGGGGTGACCTCCCTTAGGGGGAGATTGTTAGGAATTAGAAAATTCCATAGTAAAGAGTCGGTCACCCCAAATGTTATCTAGCTTAATTTAGCTCGTAGACTTGTCGTTAGTCACGTTATTTAGTAGTTTATTTATTAGTTTGTAGCGTAGTATAGCTTAGTGCAACACCGTGGAGGAAGGACGGGTCTTTACCCACTGTATCCCTGATCCACAGGTCGATAGGAGGTCGTGTATTGTGTAAGTATAAATACCCTTTCCATCCATGGAAGGGGTGGTGCTTCTCATAATCTAACATTCAACATTTGTGAACCAAGTCTCTAGCAAGAACACCCTCTCTATCTTTCTCTCTCTAAATATGGCTAACATGTATTTTAATCATCCAAGACCACCCGGATCATCAACACAATAAATATTGGATCCTAACAACATTTATATGCCATTTTTTAGGGGGAGAAAATTATTGTGATAAGAAATATGTTGATTTGCTATTGAATCGTCGTGTGAAAAGACTTAACTCATGAATTGACTGGATCTGAATAGTCATACATTGAAAAGATTTGTCTTCCAAAGACTTATCCAAGTAAATTGTACTTATTCGAGAAGCTCTTGATAGACATGAACTTTGATGGGTTTGACAACATTTCGAGGTTTGTCCACACCTTTAAGGTAGTTATTAGAGCTAGTTGTCACCTAAAAGCTGACAATGTAACTCTTTAACTATGCAACGTAACCGTGTCCCTCGGGGAATTGTCTATCTTGGGTCGATCAATTCAAAAGTGCGCACTCTTCTCTCACCGTGCAGATTTCTGTCTAAACACTTAAGCACGTGTGGAGGGGGAGTATTTCTGCAAATGATCAAACTCTTACAATGGTACAAAATGTTTTTCAATCATAACCACTTTGAGAGCTTTTCAAGAAAATGGTTTTATGGCAACATAGGTTAGTCATGGAGTTATAAGGTGACTAAGGTTAGGAATAACCGTCCTATGATCCGCCAGAGCCAGAGGGATCTACCCAAGGACATCACAAATAGTTAGAACTTAGAAGTCCTTAGGTATGATTATAAAAAGGAGAAAATGAGAATCGAAGAAAGAAGGAGTTGAATAATTAAAAAGAAATGCAATGAAAAAGGGAGAAAAGAAATAGCCCTCCAGATTATTCAACTTAGGGCAGACACCGGGTTCAATTCATATGCTACTGGTTGTCACTTAGTCACACCGGTATTGAAGATTAAAATTCGTCATGGACCCAGTGACGCATGCACTAAACCTTCTTAGCCACTCAAGTTTCTCCGAACAGAAGCTTGTTTCATTCTCACAGGGAACCCTACGTAAACTATCGGCTTTCTCTTAAAGATTGCTGGTATTGAAGAAGGAGACCCTCTCCCTAGTCTCCGCTCAGGAAAACCAAAGTGCACTATTGAGTCTAGAGCCACGAGATTCATCAAAAGATCTCATAGGTACACTTGACATTTCATCACTTGTTGTTCAACAATAAGAACAACAGTGGTACGTTATCGAGTCCTACACAGATCCTAGCAATCTATCGAGAACATTTATGAGATGTTCACTATTGTGATCCTCAGTGATTGAATGGAAACTCCTGTCAGGGTCAACATCAAACAGCCCTGACAGCAGGTCACTTTGGTAACTCCCCGTGGATTACGCTTAGTGTGTCTTCAACGGTCTACAGTCATGAGGTGATGCTTCGGTGTACCTCAGCGACTCATCTGAACTGTAGGTGTACTTCGGTACATCGTGTTATCTCACTTGTGGGACTCCAGTTCAGGAACGGCCTTTGTGAGAATTAGAGATGTGTTTTCACACTATGCTGTTAACACCCTCGAAATTCAAACTTGTAAGTGCCGGAATCCGCTTATTACTAACTGTGTGTATGTTTTCCTCTTATGGAAGCTCTGGAGTGGACTGATCGTGCAGATTCTTCACATGCTCATACCAACATCATCACGAATGCAAGTTCTCTCAAAAGGCAACACAAAAGTCAAAATGATTCTTCGCCAAGTCAAAGAATCTACAAAGTTTAAAGACTAAGAGAACTACATCAGTACTGAAGTCCAACGTTAAAGAGCGTGTGAGCATGTTGAAGAAAGACATGGAGACACTAGAGCAGCGAGGTTGACCTAATGCAGACAACAACAATATACTATCACTACCATTACAAAGAACAAAGATCAAAGAACAAAGAAAATGATGACGTGAAAGCAGAATTTTTCAAAGGAAACAGTTTCTCTACACTGGGGAGTTTGTTCGAATCAAGGCAATTCTTCTCACAAGAAAGAAGAATGTCAAAAGACGTCAAAGCTACCATTACATCAACACCTTCACCGTTCACATCATCAATCACTAACACTTAGGGGGAGATTGTTCGAATCACTCCTAAACTAGAATTCAAGTGTTAGTAATTAATATGTAATAGTTAGCTTAATTAGGCCTTTATGTTTGTTATTAAGCTAAGGCTTATATAGAAGGCCCATAAGCCTTGGCCCAAGTCCAATAAGGAAAGAAAAGGACTAGGAGTGTTGCCCTAGCTCTCTCTCCTATAAATACCTTTGTAATACCCTCACTTGAGGGTTGGTTGTTCATTTTATCATATTCCTTACGCATAACTATTCTTCATTATATTCGTGTGTGTGATAACTTATTCATCCGATCTATCCTTCATCTCTACTTCTTATATTGATGCTTTTGTTACTAATATGGTGACCTAACATGGATAATCTTGACCTGCTCCATGGTTCGACCATCTACCTGTTCTTGGCCTTCAGGAAGTAAGGGTGTCGCCTCAACCATATTACTGAACCATTCATATGTTACGCGTACAATGGGCGTTCGGGGTCAAAGGAACTTCCTTTTCGTCGAGCAAGTTTTTCAAAACCCTAGGCAGTGAACCTAATTGTTGTAGTGTAGTATTAGGGTAAGCATCGGGATTTGATATCGTTCTCTAGGGGAATAGGAATGCTAGTGAGAAATTACTACGCTGAGGTTGGGGTTGAGGAAGATTATTTTTTTATCTTTTTTTATATTTTTTAGAAAATTGAAATGTACGAATCTCGGGGTATTGGATTTGGGGGGTTGGTATTTCTACCGATTACTCTACTTATCAAATTATCTAATTAACTAAGCTAAGGTGAGGTTAGTCTATCTCTATTGTTGTGTGCTTGTATAATTGTTTAAAGATGTGTTTACCTACATGCTATTACTCCCTAGTTATCTCCTATTGATGGTTGAATTGTCACGTCCTTATTCTTAACGCGTTGTGTCTTGTAAGGTCGTAGGGTATGCGTTTTTCCCTAACCCTTTGAGACTACCTTAAGGTTATTGCCTACGAAATCTCTAGGATTCATAAACTAACTCTAAGGTTACCTGTGGATGTTTAGCCTACAATAACTCTAGGTGATTATAAACTAATGTTCACAAAGATTACTCAAGCATTAAAAACACAACGAATGACCTATCGCAATACTAGGTCAATCACAATTAAGATAAGAGACAACCAATCAATATTCAATACCTAGGTTTCATAGATCTAAGCAAACACACAAGTAAATTAGCCGAACATGGAAAACATGCAAGCATACACACAAACAATTGAAGACATAATTGAATTAATGAAGTAAATCACTTATCTTGTTGTAAAATAGGGTATGGAACCCTAAGATACTGCCCAAGACAGCCAAAGTTTGGTTTAGGTTTTACTCCACAAAAACTACCTCTCTAAAATTATGAAAATTCGAATTTTATAAATAGAGTTACAATATGCCACGACGTCACTCTTTATTTGTGACGCCGTCGGGTCGCCGCCATTAGGTTTTCGTCTTGGCCAGGTCAACTTTGTGACGGCGTCACCTTATGGTTGTGACACCATCGAATTCATCTTCTGACATCGTCGGGATCCAAATCTAGGCCGTCTGAGTTGTGACGCCCTACTCTTCAAAGCCTGATGGCGTCAAGTGCAAAATAGCAATTTGGCTTATGAGTCGTCTCAAAACGTGTTGCGACGGCGTCGCCATTTGGCTGTAACGTATCAAAACAGCAGCTTGAGTGTCTTGATTCTTGACTTTGGCCATTTTCGTCATATATTCACGCCTTTTAGTCAGAATAAGTGTCATTCCAGCAATTTGCCTTCAAGAGACCTAAAAAGTGAAAAGGGCTTAAATGACCCCTCAAAAGCGTACCTTTTAAATCCTTATCAAATATCGCTACACTTGGTATTTGCTTGTCCTGAAGCAAATGTGATTTTAGCCAATTAATTTATAAGTTAGGGGTCATGAAGCATTAGTTTAGAACAATTCACAACACGTATAAGCCCTGAAAAAGTCATAACAAGCACGGAAATTACATACTAGCACCTCACAAGTGGTGTTTAGATACTCTCATCTCTCGGGTGTATATGAAATATATCAAGTTGGAAATGGTAGACAAACACTCATTAACCGGTCCTAGTACATAGATTACCATAGGCTTGAGACTAGATCAAACCTCCATGGCTTTGGCGTAAGCACCTAGGAAAAACTATCCAAGAGGTCTTTTAAAGGGTTCTAACGTTAGGCTTACGGTAGGGAAACAAAGGGTTTGGTGGGATAGGCGATTTAGTGGTGGCAAGTCAAAAATATTTATGTTACAAGCATGAGAAGAATGGTGTTGCTAAGCCAAGACTCGACACTCTAAACTCTAGATAAATTGAAACAAACAAGCATAAATTTAAAGATAGATGTAGGATGGTAGTCCGTATGTTTTTCTTTTCTTTTTTCTTTTTTTTTGAACACTCTATTTATTTCTTTTTCTCTTTTTTCTATTTATTTTCGATTTTCTATTTTATTTTATTTTATTTATTTATTTATTTTGTTTTCATACACTTTTACTCTACCATCATCTACGATAACATCAAAATAATAGGGATTTATAGGCACATCCCTACACTTGAGTTTTTATTACTCTAACACTAATTTGACCCGAATTGAAAAGATCAAAACACTTGGAGTACATTATTACGCAAATAACGGGAATTTGAATTTAACGTTCCTTCCCGTCACTTCATAAAATTTAACTTTTTCCCATGAGTCCCAATCGTCCCAAAACTGTATACAAAGGATATGACTCGACTTAGCAACTTATGCAAGCAACTAGATAACTGAACTAAGGGTGAAGTATGATAACAATAATGAACTAAAAGTGAGTGCATACAAGGTAGTCTCACTAGCGATCTCGGAATGCATCACAAAACAAGTTCTAGTCACCGGTAGACTCTCGAAGCATTAAAGTGAAATGCTTTAATTCCTACAAATCTAAGGGCGATCCTCACATTTTGGGTGGAATTTAAGTGGTAAAGCGTTTTGTGCTAGTCATATAACTTCCTATTCATGAGACGCTTTATTAAGACTAATGGCCCACTCCTATATGTCAGGAAAAGTTTTAAATTTGGTGCCGAAATGACCCTAACCGATATTTATCATGGTTTATTACACAAATGAAATTGCACAAGGCAAATAGTCAAGGATACGCATAGTTTCAAAGTTCCCATTTTATTTTCCCTCCCTACACTTAAACTGAACATTGTCCTCAATGTTCCTCGAAAGTATCAAAGTTATAATAATGGAAGGTAATTAAAAATGAAAGAAACTAATACTCCCCTGATTAGCTCGGTAGGATCCGTGTGAAGTAGTGGTTAAATTCTTCTCCAAAAAGAACGTATGCGTGAAAAGCTCCTTCCAATCTTATATATCTTCTTCTTGATAAATCAAACCTGCACACTTGAAGAAAACAAATGAAACCTTCGCGTAAAATCGGCGGTAACAATATATATATATATATATATATATATATATATATATATATATATATATATATATATATATATATATGACTCTACTAAACTAGGATATAATGCTTGTGGAATGGATGTTTATAGATTTTCTGGAAAATTAAGACCTGGAAAATTCCAAAAATTTATAAGTAGCACAGAAAACGAGAAAAAGTTAGAAGCTGTTTCTACTCCTCTTGACGCCGTCAGGTTGCGATCCTGACGCCATCAGGTTATCCTGACGCCGTCAGGTTATCCTGACAGAAACTGGTCTGCGATTTTCTAAAAAAAATTCTGTAAAATTTACATCTTTAGAATCTGGAAAAATTTATGCAAAACATCCATTATGACTCGATACAAGCATTTGACTCAAACACACATGTATGTCTTTTTAATAATCGTAATTCTCATGTTCACGTTCTTTTTGAAAACGTGTGTAATCCTCCCTACACTTATCCCTTTTGTAAAATACCTTTATATGTAATTAAAACGAGGTTAAAGACAAAATAAAACATTTTTACAAATTCAAACATGAGAATAAACAATCAATAAGAGATATACGACACACAAACAAGCAAACAATTAAGCATGGGTTGCCTCCCACGAAGCTCTTTTCTTTATTTATGAGTCTTGTAGCTAGAATCGAAGTCGTGCCCCTACGTGACTTCATTACCGTCACCTTCTTCCAAAACAATGTCCTAATCGTTGACCATTTCATTATTTTCCATCTGATAATGTTTCACACGTTGCCCATTCACGGTAAATTCTCTTCCATCATGGTCTAGTAGTACCACAACCCCCTTGTCCATTTTCTTCTTCACCGAAAAGGGCCCATACCATCTTGATTTGAGTTTTCCCAGAAATAATCTCAATCTTGAATTATAAAAGAGCACCTTATCTCATTCTACAAACTCTTTAGGATTCTTTATTCGTTGATCATGCCATTTTTTCGCCCTTTCTTTATATGTGATCGATGATTCATAAGCTTCAAGTCTCAGTTCATCCAATTCTTGAAGCTGTAGGAATCTATTTGACCCTGCCTCGGAATAGTCCATATTACAGGCCTTAAGTGCCCAGTATACCTTTTGCTCAAGTTCAATATGGAGGTGGCATGCTTTCCCATATACCAAGCAAAAAGGGGTTGTTCCGATGGGTGTTTTATAAGCCGTTCTGAATGCCCAGAGCGCCTCATCTATTTTGAATGCCCAATCTTTTCTATTCTGGTGTACCATTTTTTTGAGTATCCTCTTTAATGCTCTATTTGTGTTCTCAACTTGCACATTGGTTTGGGGATGATATGCCGTAGAGAATCTGTGCGGAACACCATACTTCTTCATCACCGTAGAGAATCTATTTAAGCATTGCAAAAGTGGGTCCCTCTATCACTAATCAATGCCTTGGGAATCCCGAATCTTGCAAAGAGCTTCTTAAGAAAATGAATGACTACCCTTGCATCGTTAGTCCTAAGGGCTTGTGCCTCCACCCACTTGGATACATAATCAATAGCAACTAGAATGTATTCACTTCCTCCAGATGATGGAAAAGGTCCCATGAAATCTATACCCCAAACATTGAATATTTCGCAGACTTGGATATAGTTCTGAGGTGATTCATCCATTCGCGAGATGTTTCCCAATCGTTGGCATGCATCACATGTTTGAACTAATCTCTTAACGTCGCGGAAAACAGTAGGCCAGTAGAATCCGACATCGAAAACTTTTCGTGTCGTGACATTTACACCTTGATGCCCCCCAGATGGTCCCGCATGACACTCTCTCATAATCTGATCAATCTCCCTTCCAGCAACACAACATCGAATGATTTGATCGGGTCATATACGGAATAAGAAGGGTTCATCCCAGAAATAGTATTTTAGCGCGGTGAAGAATTTCTTTTTTATCTTGCCTAGTCACGTAATTTGGCAAGACCCTACTGGATAGATAGTTAGCATAATCCGCATACTATGGCTCAATATCCTTAATGGCCATTAGCAGTTCCTCAGGAAAAGAGTCACAAATTTTGGTATGGTCTAATTTCCCTAGGTCTGGGTTCTCTAACCTTGATAGATGATCAGTAGCAATATTTTCAGCTCCCTTTTTATCTAGAATTTCAATGTCGAATTCTTGAAGTAATAGAATCCACCTAATAAGTCGGGGTTTTGCATCTTGTTTGGAAAACAAGTATCAGAAGGCAGAGTGATCTGTGAAGACGATAGTTTTGGAAAGGACGAGACATTGCCTAAACTTATCGAAGGCAAAAACCACAGCTAAAAGCTCTTTCTCGGTGGTTGTATAATTCTCTTGCGCTACATTCATGGTTTTGCTAGCATAGTAAATTGGTTGAAAATGCTTCTCCTTTCTTTGGCCTAGCACGAAGCCTACAACATAATCACTAGCATCGCACATGATCTCGAATGGTTGGGACCAATCAGGGGTAACCATTATCGGGGCCTGGGCAAGATATTTCTTCAGGCGATTGAATGCTTCCTTACATTCTTCCCAAAAGTCAAAGGGGACGTCCTTGACTAGAAGTTGTGTCATTGGCCTGGCAATTTTAGAGAAGTCCTTAATAAACCTTCTATAAAAGCCCGCATGACCAAGAAATCTTCGAATGGCCTTAACGGTAGTAGGATAGGGTAGTTTAGATATCGCTTTGATTTTGCCCTATCGACCTCGATTCCATTTCCAGAGACTTTATGACCCAAGACAATTCCTTCTCTTACCATGAAATGGCATTTTTCCCAATTTAGGACTAAATTGGTTTCTTCACACCGTTTCAACATCTTCCTAAGGTTAGATAGACAAAGGTCGAAGGAATTTCCAAATACCGAGAAATCATCCATGAAAACTTCCATGATGTCTTCAATTAATTCATGGAATATGGCCATCATACATTGTTGAAAGGTGGCGGGGGCGTTGCATAACCCGAAGGGCATTTGCTTGTAAGCAAAAGTCCCGTAAGGGCATGTAAACGTAGTTTTTTCTTGATCTTCGAGGCAATGGGGATTTGAAAGTATCCTGAGAAACCATCAAGAAAATAGTAGTACTCATGCCCGGCTAACCTCTCGAGCATTTGGTCGATGAATGGCAAAGGAAAATGATATTTTCATGTGGCATCATTTAACTTCCTGTAGTCGATACAAACACGCCATCCAGTAACCGTTCTCTACTGTACTAAGTCACCCTTTTCATTTTTCAAAACCGTCATTCCTCCTTTTTTTGGAACCACTTGGATTGGGCTGACCCAAGGGCTATCCAAAATGGGGTAGATTAGGCCGGCATCGAGAAGCTTGACGACCTCATTTTTTACTATCTCCTGGATATTAGGGTTAACTCTCCTATGAGGTTGAACGGTTGGTTTGTAATCTTCTTCCATAAGAATTTTATGAGTGCATAAAGTAGAATCAATCCCTTTAATGTCAACAACACTCCAGGCGATCACTCCTTTGTACTCTCTTAGAACTTCTAAGAGATTACCTTTATGTTCAGTGGTCAACGAGGAGCTTATGATGACAGGGAGTTGATCCTTTCCTTGAAGGAAGGAATATTCTAAATTGTTCGGGAGATCTTTCAATTCTAAGGTAGGAGGTTCTTTGATTGATGGTTTTAGCTTGTTTTTCGGCTTTTGAAGTTTAAGAGGCTCAATTTCTTCCCTACGCGGGTAAAAGGAAATAGCTCCAACCATCTCAGTCTCTTCATCTTTATCTATCATGTTATTGTCATCATTCATGGATTCATTTAATAGATATTCATCAATACAACCATCTATATCATCAACAAATTCATCAATTTCTTCAACAAAATAAATAGGATGATTGTAAGAGGAGGAATGGCTCATAGAATCCTTGATGTCGAAAGTTAAGCTCTCAGACCCCACTCGTAAAGTGAGTTTACCATCATGAACATCGATGATGGCGCGAGCTGTATCCAAGAATGGTCTTCCAAGGATTATCATAACTGAGTTATCTTCCTCCATTTCTAAAATCATGAAGTCAACCGGAAACTTTATGTAAGATATTGGTTTTCACATTCACATCAAACCATAACACAAAGTGGGCGTATAAGTGGAATTATAGAGAGAGAAAGTTAGAGGTTTAGGGAACTTAGTGAGAGAAAGTGAAAGATATTATTATGAGCTCCAACTCTCTACCTTGGAAGGTAGAGAGTATTTATAGTCTTACAATAAAACGCCACACAACGGGCTGTGGATCAGGCATACAGTGGGTAAAGACCCGTCCGTCCTCCACGGTGTTACTTAACTAAATACTACTAAGCTTGAAATAACTACGACTACGAGCTTTCTAACGATTACATATACTTGAGGTGACCGACTCTTTAATACCTGTAATTTCTAATTCCTAACAATCTCCCCCTAAGGGAGGTCACCTCAATCATGTACTAAAATTACATTGAATACAAATAGATATTACATTAACAATTGTTCTTGCATTCTTGATGTAGAACTTTGCTCTGAAGCTCGTAGTCATTGATACTTCTTATTGCATGTTTGGTTAATCCAAGTGGAGGCCTTTTACTGATCCACGTGATAATAATTTTGAGCCAGCTTTTAAGATCATCAGCTATCAAAAATCTCTGAGACATCCATTGTGGTGTTGGTATTATGTGATGTTGTGACTTTCGGACCGACATGCTCACATTCTGAATCATGATATCTTCTCATCAGAATAACATAAGCTTTCGTTGATTCATGATATTGGCAGCAGCGTAGTAGAAGCATGGAGTGAGAATATCATAGTCATTGATGCACTTATCATGATTTCTTGAGAGATTAATGTATTGTGTGAGCATGCGGCTATGGATTGACCGCTTCATTCTGATCAGCTGCAAAAGTCGGGCGTACCTGCATACAACAGTTAGCAATAAAGTGCACGAAAGTGTCTTTGATCACTTTCGTTGAATTGAGGTACACGGCCCACGGTTCCCCGTTGATCAGTACATGTACTGCCTGTGATCAGGTATAATTCCGAAGAATTTCCTGGACAGGGTTTCGCAGTTGCTCTAGCTGTTCTCAAACCGGAACGTCTCAAAGAAGACAACACGGAGTGAGTGAACCAGCGAATTTAAGTCCACTGATTGATGAAAAGAGATTTGAAAAACAATCGTGTATTGCTCAATAGAAATTGTTTTTGCAATACAACGAAGGTTTTATTGAAAATCATTTATCAATCATAAAAACACCTTTTGATTTGAAAAATTAGTACACGGTCGATGTACTAAAGAAAAGAGTTTTTAGGCACAATGATCGGTTTTTCAAAGGTATCCGTCAATCCATAACCTGAACCAGGATTGATTCAAAAGATTGAATCGCCCCATTGTTTCTGTTCAGTTGTCACATGGTTGATCTATATAATAGATCTCATATGCCACCTACCAGGAGCTTGTTTGATGATGGCTCCAGAAGGCTTTCCATCTTCATTGTGAATATGTATACACATAACTCAGATGTTCTGGAAATACCACAAGGATAATGCGTAGGACTCAAGATATAATCTCTCTTTCCACATTATGTGAAACAGAGAGTCTTCGTTTGAAAGTGTCCTAATGAGATTTATTGATGATCTCGTGGCTCTAGACTCAATTTGTGCATATTTGAATCCTGTGCCGGAGACTACGGAGAGGGTCTCCTTCTTCAATATCAACAATCTCTAAGAGAAAGTCGATAGATAATGTCGGTTACCCATGAGAATGAAACAAGTCCTTTTAAGAGGAACTTGAGTGGTTTGGAAAGTTGAAGTGCATTGCATCACTGGGTCCATGACGTCTTGTCTTCAATACCGATGTTACCATCAGTAGCATATGAATTGAATCCGGTTTCCGCCCTAAAGTTGAATATATGGAGGGCTATTTGTTTTCACCCTTTTCACATTCAATTCTTTTTAATTCTTCAACCCCTTTAGTGCTTAACGAGACTTCTTAGCTAGAACCTTGTTGGGTTTATTCCAGTACTAGCTCAGTCTCAGTCTGCACTCTTCCCATATCTCATTTTTCTCCTTTTATCATCATACCTAAGAACTCTACACTAACTAGTGGATAGTCCCTGGGTAGATCCTTCCGGTTCTGGCGGATCATGAGAACACATACCTAACCTTATCATCCTTATATCACCGTACATAAAGTAAAGTTGGTCGGTTTATTTGGTATTGGTAATCTGCCATTTGAACCAATTGAAAACCATTTGAAAATCAATCCAGATACTTGTGATATATTATCAAAACATTTTGTACCTGAATTGTTTTTGATATTTTTAGAACAAGTGCTCCCCCTCAACATGTGCATTAATTGTTTGAAATCGTTTTGCACACGGAGGCAAGAGGAAGAATTTACTTCTTTGATTACCACTTTCTAAAAGATATCAACATCACTTCCCTGATCAAATCAAGTAGATATAGCATTTTCGGGAAGGATGAGGTTTTCATAAGTTTGCTCCCCCTCAATATGTGCCTCGAGATTTGAAAAGAGTTTTGCACATACTAGAGGGAACCTGCACATTGAGATAAGTGATCACGTTTCAAATCATAGGTTTAAGATAGATGCTCCCCCTCAACATATGCATGGAAAATTTGAAATCGTTTGTCACATGTGGGAAGGAAAGCATGTACATCCTTATAAAACCATTTACCGAATTATCAGTTTAAATCCAATTTAAATCACACATTCTCCCCCGATCACAATTATCAAATCGTTTTAACTGATAAGGATCGGATTTTAAGGAGAATTGTGACTTGATTATGAAATCGTTTTAACTGATAAGGATCGGATTTTAAGACTTTAAACTCCATTGATAAAACATGCATGAATATCTTTTGAAAACAATTGAATGCCAAATAACTTTTTAATTTAATTGAAATCATTCTCCCCCTCAATCAATGACATAGGTTGTTGATTGAGAGATTGATATTTTGACGAATAAGTCCAGATGATTATCAAAAATAGAGACTGAGTTATTTTTCAAAGCAGTTAGTTTTCAGCAGATAAATGTTTATAGAATCAGAGCATGGAATTTGAAAACATGGTAAAGCATGGCTCTGTTCTTTCTTTGAAAAGCGGGTTACTGCCTGAAATGACAATAAACCAATGTTTTACTTTCTCTCAAAAATAATTTTTTGATTTTTTTTTTATTTTTTTATTTTATTTTTTTTAAACATTCGAAAAACATCTAAAGTCCCGTGTCATTCTTTGAATGACATCACAAAGACCGTAGATATTATCGAATCGAGGAAAACATGACAAAAAGACAATATTTTTGGAATTTTTCAAGATTTTTCAATTTTTATGGATTTTTGAAAGTTTTATAATTTTCTATTTGCTTTTTGAAGGTTTTATAATTTTGTATTTTGCTTTTTGAAAAGATATTTACAAGAGATAGACGAGCATAGACCTTTACTCCTCGTCTTCCTCCTGAAGACGTTTGAGTGTTTCAGGTTGAAGGCTTTTCAAGCCTAGTCGTGGAAGTATGAACTCAAAACGTTCTCTTGGAAGAGCTTTGGTGAAGATGTCTGCTAACTGGTATTCAGACCTCACAAAATAGAGTTCCACCACACCTTTTTCCACTTGTTCCCTGTTGAAATGATGTCAAATGTCGATATGCTTTGCTCTTGAGTGTGGAACGTTGTTGCATGAGAGAGCAATAGCACTTTTATTATCACAGTACAGAGGGATTTTGTTGAATTCAAAGCCATAGTCAGATAATTGAGATCTCATCCATAAGATTTGAGCACAACAAGATGACATGACTATGTATTCAGCCTCTGTAGAGGAAATAGAAGTACTCATTTGCTTCTTTGAAGACCAGCTCACAAGCTTATCACCCAAAAACTGAGCACCTCCAGATGTACTTCGACGAGTATCTTGACACCCTGCATGATCAGCATCTGCATAGGCTGTTAGTGACATACCGGTGTCCTTCGGGTACCAAAGACCAATATTGATGGTTCCTTGGAGATACCGAAAGACCCGTTTAACCGCTTCAAGGTGCTTTTTAGTAGGCTTAGCCTGGTATCTAGCACACATGCAAATAGCGAACAAGATGTCTGGTCTACTAGCTGTGAGGTACATCAGGGATCCAATCATACTACGATATTTTGTTTGGTCAATCATGATCCCTGAGTGGTCCTCATCTAGTTTGGTTCGATCAATCATGGGAGTGTCAACAGGGTCACTTGAATCAAATCCAAATTTCTTTAAGATATCTGTTGCATATTTAGATTGATTTATGAAAATGCCTCCGGGACTTTGCGAAATTTGTAATCCCAAGAAAAATGACATTTGTCCCATCATTGACATTTGAAATTTTGAACTCATTTCATTTGAAAAACAATCACATTCCATTGGGTCGGTCGAGGCAAAAATAATATCATTAACATAAATTTGAACGTGAATTAAGTGTTTGCCTGACTTTCTGGTGAACAAAGTAGGATCAACTGCTCCTTTGCTGAATCCAGTAGATAGAAGAAACTTTGACAGCGTATCATACCATGCTCTAGGAGCTTGCTTCAAACCATATAGGGCCTTTTTCAAGCGATAAACATGAGTAGGATGCTCTGAATTCACAAAACCCTCTGGCTGGCTGACGTAAACCACTTCTTTCAGATCTCCATTAAGAAATGCGGTTTTCACGTCCATCTGATAAACAACCATGTTCTTGCTAGCAGCATTAGCCAAGAAGATTCTGATAGCCTCGATATGAGCAACTGGAGCAAAAGATTCCTCAAAGTCTATACCTTCTTCTTGACGATAACCTTTAACCACTAACCTAGCCTTATTTTTCAAAACATCACCATGCTCATCAAGCTTTACTTTGAAGATCCACTTAAGAGCAATGATCATAGCATAATCTGGAGCTGGTACTAGTTCCCATACATCTAATCGATCAAACTCATGAATTTCATCTTGCATGGCATTAAACCAGCTGTCTTCATTCATAGCAGTTTTAACATCTTTAGGTTCGATCTTTGGGAGTACAGAGTTAAAGAAGCACCATAAGGCATCAGTAGCAAGCTGTTTACGAGTGGATACCGGACGAGAAGGATTTCCAATGATGTTGTCTAATGGATGATCGTGAGTCCATTTTCTGAGGTGTTCATGTGGTAGTTGTCGATGGACTGAAGTAGCAGAGTCGATGTCTCCTGAAGAAGATGGTTCTGATGAAGATTCAGGAGCAAATATGTTTTCAAATGGAGCATCTTCAGGAGTAGCAAAGGGATTAACTTCATCATTGATGCCAGAAACAGTTCCATGATGTACATTTGAAGAATGATGATTTGTTGATGAGACTGAAGGATCAGCAGCAGGTGCTTCTTGACTTAAAGATATTGAGACTAAGGGATTGACTTCATTCACAGGAATATGAGCAGCCTCTGTTGTAGGAATCGACACCTCATTAGTACTTGGATCATAAAGTTCATCAAACATAGGATCAAACAATTTCTTTAAATCATCTTCAGATGGAGGTACATATGGAGTTTCTTGAGAAGAGTTTGGAACAAGGGATGAACCAATGGGACTGTTTTGAAGTGCGGGTCCTGAACTGAATTGTCCAGGAGCCATTTGACCGGTCAGCTCATCAAACGTAACGTGAATTGTTTCCATGATATTTCGGGTTCTTTTGTTGTAGATTCGGTATCCCTTTTTGTTAGATGCATACCCAACAAATACTCCAATGTCTGCTTTAGCTCTAAGTTTGCCAAAGTCTTGTCCCTCATTAGTTGGATAACATAATGCACCAAACACACGAAGGAAATATAGATTAGGTTTTCTGTTGTGGACAAGTTCATATGGTGTTTTTCCATGAACAGTGTGAATCAGGGAACGGTTTTGTGTGTAGCATGCAGTGGCAATAGCTTCAGCCCAGAGAAACATTGGAACCTTTGAGTAAATCTGCATTGTTCTAGCTGCTTCTACAAGAGTTCGATTTCGTCTTTCAACTACACCGTTCTGTTGAGGAGTTCGTGGAACACTTCTTTGATGGCTGATTCCAACGTTTTCATAAAATTCACTAAGTTGTTTGTTAACAAACTCAGTTCCATTGTCTGTTCTGATAATTCTGACGGTTTTGTTAAGTCGAACCTGCAGCTGTTTGATGAGTTTGATGATGATATCAGGAGTTTCATCCTTTGTCCTTAAGAACTTGACCCAGGTGAATCTAGAGTAATCATCAACCACAACTAACACATATTTCTTCCCAAAGATATTTTGCACTCTCATTGGTCCACATAAATCCATATGAATTGTATGAAGAACTTCTGTGACAGAGTTAGTAGGTTTGGGTTTATGGGCATACTTCTTGCTTTTTCCCAATTGACATGTTGAACAAAGATGATCCTTTTCATACTTGAGTCTAGGTAAACCTACAACTAAGTCCTTTCTGGAGATATCATTGATGGTGCCGAAGTTCAAATGATTGAGACGACGATGCCATAACCATGACTTTGTTTTAGAAGCCTTTGATAGCAAGCAAATTGGAGAAGACTTCATCATATCTTCAATAGAGATGGTGTATAGATTTGAACCACGTGAACCTCTTAAAAGTTCCTTACCATCAAGTTCTCTAACGAAGTAGGTATGTTTTCTGAAGGCTACTTCTAGATTAGAATCGCAGAATTGACCAACAGAGAACAAGTTATGACCAAGACCTTCTACATAGTAAACCCTGGAGATAACACTTTTGCCAACAACATAATCTTCATAACCCATAAATGCACCGAAATGATCATTCCCGAATCTAACTGTCCCGATGAATTTGCTCACGAAGTTCATGAGCCACGACCGGTCGCCAGTCATATGCTTGGAACAGCCTGAGTCCAGGTACCACAGAACGATTTGAACGATCTGCAGTTGAACACAGACAAGAATGGATAACTGGATAATTGGGATCCCCATGCAAGAATGGGTTCCATTTGGTTAGTAACAATGGTTGGAACACCCACATCAGACATAGAAGCATTCATATCAGAAATTAAGGCAATGGAATCATTATGAATAGATGCAGTACTAGTGTCTGTATTAGCCCTATTCAAAGTGTGTTCACTTCTTAAGGGAATAGTTCTACCAGTAGGCATCCATTTTCTAGTGGGTAGTGTCTGATTAGTCTTATGACCAACAGGAATCCAATGATAGCCTGTCTTACTAAATGTTCTTCCTGTGGGTTTCCACTGTTTTCTAACTTTCTTTCGTTTTTGCCTTTTAGCCTTCTTAGCATGATTTTTAGCATTAACAATATTAACTGGACAATTAACATCATTAGGCAAAACATTAACACCACATTCATGATTAGAAACAGAATTCAAGCAGACATCAATACAAGGTTTGCAAATAGTATCAGAATTTGAATTAATTATAGTACGCCTATGGCAAATACTAGAATCAACACGATTCATTTTATTCGGCTCAAACTTAAAGTTCATAGATTGTTCTTTTACTCTTTTCCAGTGCACATTCTTAGCTTGCGAGGTCCTATAATTCCTTGTATTGTCTTGAGACTTTGACCTGCTCCCTTTAATGTCACTGATTACTCCTGTAGAGGGAATGGGAACATTAGTTGGTTTTACTACTCTTTGCTTCACCTGTTTAGATGTGCTGGGATCTGAACTACATGCAGGCACACTAAGGTTCACTTTCTTATCACTAGAGTTACTGGGATTTGAACTTCTAGAGTCCACACTAGTGTTTGCTTTCTTAGCATTCAAAGATTTGGAATCTGAACTACTTGAAGGCACACTAAGGTTCACATTCAATACATTGGGCATCGAATGAATAGCATACTTGGCACTAGGCATATCACATGGAATCAAAGGATTAACTCTCTCACCTAATGACTTAGGACATATTGTGATCAAGCATTCTATGATTTCTTGAGATCGTTTGGCATATAAGCATGCATGTCCAATTGCATTATCATGAGGTTTCTCTAACTTATCCTCTTCAACAATCTCACGCAGACATTCTAGGCAATCCTTAAGGGATGAGAAGTATGTTTGAATAGCAAGTTTGTTGTTCCTGAGATGAGGAGGGACATATTTCACAGACAAAGCATATTTATTACAAGAGTGAACCTTTGATACACCATTCTCCCCATTGGTCATTGGCATTTTCCCTTTTACCTGACTCTTCAGATTCTCAATTTCCTTTTGCAATGAAGCTATTTGTTCGTTATTTTTGTTATGAGTGACCTTTATTGATTCAAATAACTCATTGAAATGACGTTTAACCTTTTCATTTTCTTCTAGAAAACTTTCGTTTTCCTTTTGTAATGCATTTACTAGGTTTTGACGATGAAACGTTTGAGAATTCTGAGAATCTAGAGGAGGGGGCATTTGGGAACCTGTCATATTGTTCGTTTGACCCTTTAATTGAGAGATTTGGGCTTTCAACTTTCTGATCGTGTTGCAATGAGCTTGAATCTGTTCATCACGTTTGTTAATTTGAAAAACTGCATCAAACTCTGGAGCATCTGAGGATGTCGTGATATTTGAAGTTTTGACATTTTCTTTAAGATGTTGATATTCTAGTTGTAAATTAAAATGCTCAGCCTCTGGTTTAGAAAAATGTTTAATCAAATTGTCGTGATCATCCAGTTCAATTTTCTCATTTAGTTTGAAATTAGTCTTTTCAAGCTCAATGACACGATCATGGGAGACTTTCAGGGCAACAGATAATTCATGAAATTGAGAAGCGTTAATGGAACAATTTGTAGCAGTGAAAAACATATCTTGAGCAACACATTCAGTAATAAGAGTCTCATTCAATGTATGCAAGTTCTTCCTCTCATAATCACTAACCTCAACTATCATTGCATCAAATTCCTTTTCCATTTCTTTAATGTCTAAATTCATTCCCTTTTTAAGACTTTCAAAATGGTCTTTTAGTTGTTTAAAGAAAGGCATGACTTCAGTTAGATAACATTCTTTCGTTTGTTCAAAACCCCTTTCCCCTTCAGTAATTCCAGTGGGTGTGATTCTTTTCTTGCAAGTTTTCTCAAAATCAACAAATAGTTGAAAGATAACGTATTGACTAATTAAGGTCTTGCTTTTAGTGGCAATAGTTCTAGGAACTAGATGCATTGGTGTATTGGGAGGATACACAGTTGCTTTAGGCATTTTCCTAAGGGGAGGGTTTGTTTCAACAATATTTTCCGCTTTCTGCTTATCTAAGTCCATTTTCCAGAACACTTGTTCGGGAGTCAACAATGTTTGAGGCATAAACATGTTCAAGGAGATCCAATTCTCCTTTTTGTAGTCATGGGGAGTGATAATTACTTTCTTCTCTTTGCATTTAGGATCCTTTAGTTTCTTATTCATCTTCTCCCTAGTGATTTCATCTAATTTCTTATCTTCCTCTGTGCACTCAAAGCAACTAGGTTTTTGTCTAGGTTTAAGAATCTCATTGCCATCATAGATCACACTTTGAGCAGCTTTTGCTATCTTCCCGTACTCAGGGTTGGGTTTATCTATAATGGGAACACTATGCTTATCGCTTAGAACTCTATGCTTAGTGATCATGTGAGCAGTCTAAATGGTGTTCCCTTGTATGTACAACTTGTTTTCAAGTTTGTTTTTCAAAGTTTTCAGATTAGAAAAATCTTTCAAGAGTTTTGATTCCTTTGCATTAAATTCTTGCTTAAGCATTTTCACATTTTCTTGAAGTTCTTGTTTTTGTTTAGCAGTTTTAGAAAGCTTTTCTTGCAAAGAATTTAACTCTTGTTTTAATACTTCTTCTCTAAAATTACTTTTTCTTATGATTGTACGCACTTGGTCATCCATTTCCTGCTCACGAGTGGTCAACTCAAATTTTGCACATTTTTCATAAATAGCAACACGTTCTTTATAGGCATTTAGTTCAGAAACAACAGAATCATCAGAGGCACATGCAGTGAATTCATCAAAAACATAATCATTATTGACTGCAGAAGATACATCACTTGGTACAACTTCACTTTCACTTTGTTTCACATATTGATCATATGGGACAACATTGATACTATCCATATTTTCAATATTTGATTCAAAAGTTTCAGTTGATTGTACTTTGTCATGCATCTTTTGCACATCAGCATCATCGTATAATTTTAATACCTCTGAGATGAGTTTGTCTTTGGATGGGCCAGCTTGTGGTGAAGATGAGACCTTGGGAGAAACCATTGGAGAAATGCTAGCCATAAAAATTGTGTGTGCAGTAGGTCCATCATCCACATCAGAGTTGTATGCATCACAATCAGCGACTTGAAAGGCATTCTGATGATTGTGACCTATCTCCTGAATAGGCTGCTCATCCACATCTGCATCATAGGTATTGGCATTGCCCTCAGCAAGAAACAACAACTCCTCTTCATCCAAAGCAGCACCATTATCCTGAGCTTGTACAAGCAACATCTTATCTCTGAAGTAATCAGCATTCTGTTGACGTTTTGGAGATGTGCAGTTCCTTGCAATGTGTCCGTCACCACCACAGTTATAACATTTGATCGGCTTAGCTTGACCTTGATTACCATTCCTTCCTCGATTCTGATTACAAACATAACCTCTACCAGCTCCACCTCTTCCCTGATCATACTGTCTTTCCTGAACTGGTTGCACCACGATCCTCCCATCTTTAACAGTAGCTTGATTGTGTGGGTTAGATGTTGTTCTGAGGTTGTTGTTGGTTTGTGGGAGAGAATTCATGTTTTGACTAATCAGAAGAGCTAGTTGATTAATGATGTTACCCACGTGTGCATCAGCATCAGCTTGTTTGAACATAGGATCAGGAATGAGTTTGTGATTACCATTACCCATGGGTATGACTTGTGAGGCTTTGATTGTGATTCCGATGTTTGAGTAGAAGGCAGTTGAGTCATTAGATGAGCTTGTCTCTCCCTGGTTGGTTTTGAACTGATTAAGAATCCTTTTTTCAAACATATCATGTCTCTCATTCTGAAGGAGGAAGGCATAGAGTTGCTCATAGTTTGTATTCTTCAATCCTTTAGTGAGCTTCACAGAGGTGACTGATAACGCTACACGCGTCGTTCGGGGTCAAAGGAACTTCCTTTTCTTCGAGCAAGTTTTATAACACCCTAGGCAGTGAACCTAATCGTTGTAGTGTAGTAATTAGGGTAAGCCACGGGTATTGATATCGTTCTCTAGGGGAATAGGAATGCTAGTAGGGAGTTACTACGCTAAGGTTAAGGTTGAGGAAGATTATTTTCTGTTCTGGGAAACCATTCAAGTTTCTCAATCCCTCTTTGCGTATGGGATGTTGAAATCTGTGTGTTGCGTTGATCCTTATTCTGCACTGTGAGTTGGTAGTAATCCTCTATTAATTCCTCATTATGTTTGATTCATTTGTGTAGAAATTTGATAGTATGCTCGTGTGTAATTAATCTGTATCTGAGGGTGTTGGAATCAAATCTATTAATCTATTATCATCTCATTAGCCATCTTTATGGTTTGGGGGTTTAGGTTATGGGCTCTAAGCATGGAAAGGTAAAAGTATTTTATATTTTTCTATTTTTTATTAGAAGGAGTTGGAATTGGAATCGCATCATTGAGGGATGATCGTAAGGATAAGGGGATCTCTTGCTATAGTTATGGGCACCGAATGGGATTAATGATGTGATGTTGCTAATCCAAGTGACGGATCCCACAATATTTTGAACGAGCTTCTTTTCCTTCAAGGAAACTGGGGCTTGCTGCGCACATCGCAATAGTCAGTGGAGACACTTCGAGTGATTTCCTAACTTCTTATGTTTGATACTCGTTGAGATACGGAAGGAGGAAGTCTTACTCTCTGTACTATACAAACTTTTTTCCTAAGAATTAGTCAAGTTTTGGTTGGTCCCTCTCTGTTCGAGTAGATTACTGAGTTGACGGAAGATGAGTTTGTAGCCTTAGTGTTAGTTTCGGAGTGTTCAGTATGGGTACCCATTACCATTAGTGTTTGAGTAAGGACTAGGATACAAGTTTGTTCGACTACGACTACGTGTGCACCCATTGTAGTAATTAGTTGATCGAGAAGACTA